>SNQJ01S0194008.1:4366-17691 GCA_010110895.2 Picea sitchensis
GAGATCCTATAAAAATGGATCTAGAATACTAAAAATGGAAAATCAAAACAAAATAGGAAAAGGTCCTATCTAATGATCTCTAATAGTAGTAGATTGCTGATGAAGTGCAGTTTTAGCCTCCCAAGGCTGTTTGATTTGGTCCTCAAAGATAAAATTGGAATTGGATGGTGTGTCTTCAAACCCCTGATATTCTGTCTTTGAAAAAGATGCCAAATGTAGTTGAAAAACCTCTTTTTGACCTTATCCCTCAAAACTAGCCTTTGAATCTAACTTGATAATTCAACAACTGTCCATTTGAAATGGTTTCAAACCATTCAAACTCAAAAAATCCCGATCTGGGCAAAATTTTGGTTATTCTGGCTGTGACAGGCTTTCACCAGGTAATTTACCCGAAAATCCGCTCCTTAGCTGGTGAAAAGCAGAGCTTTCACCAGCTAACTAGCAAAATTCAAGACGGGTTAGATGGTGAAAGCACAGATTTTTTTAAAATCAAATTTCTCAGTCATGGAGAGTTCGATTTACATGCTTGAAGAGTCGATCAACATCCAGAAATCCTAATATTTCCAATGGTGCTTTCAAATCTGCATTTGGAGTTCAGGAAGCTAGTCAAATTTTCCCTACAAGATTAGGCATCATTCTTTAAAAAAATGCCAGTGCATTTTTTATCGCTAACACCATGATTAACAGTTTTGGTGTTTTCCTCTAGTCATGTATCAAGATAATGAAGTTTTTTCAGCATTTATGGACTCATGGCATAATTTTTGAGGTGTTGAAGCTTTTCAAAAGTTAAACAGGTTGCTACATGAAAGTTCGCAGTGCCTGGACTCACTAGTGTTGCGCACTGGTAATTTATGACCGTTTGTAAGCATTAACACACAATAGAGGATCGTTTTAATCATAACTTTTGAATTCCAATCTAGGTTCTTTTGAAATTTGGCGTGGAGGAAAAACATGATGTTTTTTACTTGCTGACAAACAATCAGCCCAACTCAGTTTGTATTTTGGGAGAAAAGAATAAATCAGCTCCTACAGGAAAGTTCGCAGTGCCTGTTGTTATAGGTGCTATGAACTCTAACAATTTGACAAATTTGAGCTATGGGAGGGTTATCAGCTGTCAGGAAAGGTTTGAATGGTTTCCTGGGAGTTATTTGGACATGAGGGACATGTGTTCCATCTACAGATCAAGAAGAATAACATGTTTCAAAAGACATTTATCTCAATAGACAAGAGCCCAAAAATTAGGAATTTGTTAGGTTTTTGTTGGAATCTTTTGTAACAAGACTCCTAAATGGAGGAGGATCCTATGTAGATCCTTGGATTCAACCTCCTTAGTTTATATAGAGATCATTCACTATATATAAAAGGGTTTTTGATAAGTAAAAGATTGGATTGATGATCCAAGAGAGGAGAGAGCTAAAGGAGTAGTTTAGTTGCTCATTTGTAAGCATGAGGGCCTGTTTGTAATGACATTTTCTGCCATTAAAGATTCATGAGAGTTGTTATCATATTGTATTATTTGTTTTCCCATTTATCATTATCTTCTTTCTTGAACATATTGCAGGTTTTGAGGATCATAGCTTCCATTGATTGATGGATTCATGAACAACAAAGGATCTGTTGTAGCTTGCCCATTAAATCATTGTTTATTGTTTCATCAATCTTTAACCTGTTTGTAGAAAGGATATTTGTACAATGGATGTTCTTCCTTTTGTCATATTCACCATGCTTCTATTCATCATTATATATCCCCTTTGTCTGGTATAATATTTGATTGCCTTTTATCTATAGGATGTTATGACTTCATGCCCAATGGAATGCCTCTACAGACATTTTGATGCCCTCTCCCTTTATTTCCCAATCTTGTTGATCCACCTACTCAAACCATTCACTCCATTTATATTCTGATGGGTACCAGGATTACACCTACATCAGTCTAGGTGTGACTTCTAGTGCTAACATTTTTGGTGCAATTGTCAGGGATGAAGTTGAAGATATTACCTAGGTTGTACGACATAGATTACTACCAGTTCTTGATGGTGAGAAAGTATTGGTGACATAACATACTACAATGTTTTCACCATGGCAGCTCCACACATTTGAAGAACCTACTGGTGATTCAAATTCGTTACAGAACTCCACTGAGGAACGAGCTCAAACATAAAAGGGAAGGAAGACACAGGAAGTCCAGGTATCAAGATATTAGTTTCCTTCAAGAGATTATATTCTTTTTTATCAGTTCTTTCTTGTCCTTTCCTTCACATATAAGGAGAATCATCATTTGCTTTGTTTATTTTGATGACCATAAACCCACTACTATATATCCCTCTTTGAAAGAAGAAGATATACATTCTTCTTACATAGTTTATGTTGACCCTAGTCCTTCATCTGAAACATATGAGAATAGTTTTTGTATTCAAATCCTTACTGAACATGATCAGTCTTGTAACCATGTGAATGATACAACTGATTCACCACCTTCTCTGATCATAGTACCATCTTCTACCACCACTAGTGGAATTTGCAATCAATCCACTGATCCTCACTTTCATCCTACTGATGTTCAATCCAGAAAAAAGAGAAAAAATGTTCAAACCTTTAAAGATGCCATCTATTCTTTATCCTTACCA
Source organism: Picea sitchensis (assembly GCA_010110895.2). NCBI lineage: Eukaryota > Viridiplantae > Streptophyta > Pinopsida > Pinales > Pinaceae > Picea > Picea sitchensis. Next base: position 6,994 of record SNQJ01S0194008.1, read on the forward strand.
TCCCAAGTTTTTAGAATATCTTCCTCTTTTTGTTGGAGGAGATCTTATTATAGCTGAGAAGCATTTGGGAGATTTTCAAAATGTCACTGACAAATTGGGAATCATGCACGAGGATGTTGTTATGAGATTATTTGCCAAATATTTGGTTGGAGATTTTGCTTTGTGGTTTAAAAATCTAGAGGTTGGTTCCATTGGTTCGTGGGTTGAGTTAATTGGTGGATTGTTAAGGTACTGAGGAGAGAAAAAATCTCTTGACCACTACTTAACTAAGTTTTATGATTTGAAAAGAGGGGAGGATGAAGCTCTTTCTATTTTCAACATGATATTTTATAGTTTTTATTGCAGCATGCCTTTATATATTCGACCTCCTGAAGTTGTTGCTAGATTGTGTTATGTAACAACTCTTCATCCAGATTTTTCTCTTCTTCTCCTAGAAAGGGGGTCTGTCACCTTGCAGAAAATGTTCACTGATGCTCAAGAGGTTGAGGAGAATCTCAAATCCTGTGGAAAATTTTCAGATCAAGTTAAGGATGAGGAGTGGAATGCAGACATAACTGACAGTGAACATGAACAAGAAGGATGCCATGAGGAGGAGTTGGTAGAGAAACCTGTTGAGGAGAAAGATGTTGTCTCTAATTTTGTTAATTATTATATTCAGGAATCCTTTTGTTTACCTATATATGATGAGTACAATAACTATGATGAGGCTGATTTCCAAAAAATATCAGAAATATCCTTTCATCCATAAAAGGATTCTTTTCTATAGTATTATGAAAACATTCAGCCCATTTATGATAGTTATGACCTATATCATAGGGAAAATTGTGACTTAGTTGGAGGGAAGTCATTGCCCTTATTCTTTTCTTCATTTAAGATTTTGAAAGAAAAATTTGAAGTTGCTTATAGATCAAAAAGAGTTGAGTTGAAAAATCACACAAGTTTTTTGGAACATAAGGATAACATTATAAGTCAACAGGAACCTTTTCATGTTTGTAGTGATCCTATGGTTCTATATATGGAGAATTTTATTGAGGTTGAAATGCATGATAAGGAAAATAATCAGACTATTTCCTTTGTTCTGAGAATGATCTTGCGTTTGAAAACTTAGAACAAGAAAAATCAGGATTTGAAGAAAAGGATACAGTGAAGAAAGAAGCTTGTACATTACTATATACTTGTGAACAGGAATGAACTATAGACACATGTTGTCCTTTCCTTTTTATTGATCAACAAGTGATATTCACACATATGATTCAAGATCCTTTTGCATTTATGTTGGAAACATCATAGAAAGAGACCTTTATGAGTTACCTACAATCAGTCGGTGGAATTGGTTCTTCAAAGTGGATGAGTTTTTAGATTGGATTTAATTTTCAGTTTGAATTTCCATTAAGTAGGGTTATGTAAGGAATTCAATCAGTGGACAAGGTCCTTGCATGGCTGCATTGGAGTTTTGATGTCACATGATCAAGCATCTTAGAGATTAGGTTAGCAGTAGGAATTTATATGAATAATCTTTCCAAGCAAGCATTTGGTTTCCAGTTTGAATGCAACCTTCAATTTTCATTTGGATTGCAGTGTTAGCTTTGTTTTCAGCATTGTGTTTTCAGAATTTGAATAAATTGCATAAGTTTGGAAGGTGGTGAATGACTCCATAACCCAATAGATAAGACACAAGTCTGTTGAGTTCTTAGAGCCTCACAGGGAGGTCTCCATCCCCTGTGGAGCCAGATGTTAGCACATAGGATTGTAGGGGTCAAAAAGTTACTTTGGTTTTGTTTTTTAATTCATAGGGTTTTACAAGTCCTAGGTTTTTGGGTCTCTTTTTGTGGTCATAACTTAAATTTTGATTTGAATAAGCAAAGTTATGTTTTTCCTTGGTTTAGAGTCTTTATGTCATAAGATTAGTCATCATGACAAGGTTAAATGGTACTTATGAGTTACACTCTTGATCTTAAAATCATCACCATGCCATGTCTTGCCTCCAAGTTGTACACAAGTTTTCCTTTGTCACCATCCAACCATTTAGATGTTAAGTCAAAAGTCAGATGTATTCGTTGCCAACTCACTGGGAGAATTCACAGCGTACTTATCAGTACCTCAAGAATTAATTTATCATCATTGTAGTTAAGAAACATGCCAAAGGGGATTTCGTTGTTTTCAGAGCCTTCACTTAACCAAATTTTCAGGAATTATGTCACAGATCTTCCAACAGTGTCCTTGAGGTGTGCAATTTGAGTTTATATCTGGCGCTACATACCGGTTGAAGAGGATCCTTGAAATTTGGATGAATTGTTGATATATCAGTTCAAATTTACATGCATCAGCATCAAAACCAATATTATCAGGTACATATTGATGGTTTCCACATTGTTCAAAGTCCGAAAGAGGGGTTTTTGTTGTTTATTGCAAACCGGTGCTGGAAACCCTTTGTTTCCAGAATTGGTTGAAACCTTCGTTTTCTACATCATTTTGAAGTGTAATATTAATCTATTGAAGGATACCTCTATCAAACCTGAAGTGTATGGTCAAATCATTTGAGAACCTAGCCTGAAATTGCATACTTCATTAGTGTTGCAAACTGATATCTATGTTGTTGAAACCCTGTTATTAGCAAGAAGCTTCAATTGTCTTCCTTTCATTACAAATATGAGTGGTTGATCCATTATCCCTCCTGTTTGAAGTGTGCACCATCTCATACCTTGATGTGTATAGAGTGATGTGTATAAATTTTTACACAAGGTGAGATTTAGGAAAAACAGTAATGTCATTTAAACCCTAAAACATATGTTCACCATGTTTTCTCACACCAATTGTCATAACAAATTACAGAAAGCATCCAAGCAGTGATTAGACATGTTGGCCAAGGTGGATATCATAAGAAGCTCCCAAACCAAAAGATGAAGACATTGAGCCTCCATAACTAGCATCAATTTTGGTCAAATTTTCTGTTTTCATGCATTTTACAACATTTTTGGTGATGGCTATGAGTTTTAAACCATGATTAGCAGTTTTGGTGTTTTCCTCTAGTCATATATCAAGATAACGAAGTTTTTTCAGCATGTCTAGACTCCTGGCATAATTTTTTAGGTGTTGAAGCTTTGAAAAAGTGAAACAGGCTACTACAGGAAATTTTGCAGTGCCTGGACTCACTGGCCCTGCGAACTAGTAATTTATGACAACTTGTAAGCATAAACACACAACAGAGGATTGTTTTGATCATAACTTTTGAGTGTCAATCTGGGTTCATCTAAAATTTGGTTTAGAGGAAAAACATGATTCTTTTGACTTTCTAACAAAATATCAGCCCGACCTAGTTTTTATTATGGGATAAAACAAAAAATCATCACCTACAGGAAAGTTCGCAACGCATGTTGTCATAGGCACTATGAACTCTAATAGTCTGACAAATTCGAGCTATGGGAGGGCTGCTAGTTGTCAAGGAAGGTTTGAATAGTTTCCTAGGAGTTATTTGGACATGAGGGACATGTGTTCCATCTCCAGATCAACCAGCTTAGCATGTTTCAAAAGGCATTTATCTCAATAGACAAGATCCCAAAAAATAGGAATTTGTTAAGTTTTTGTTGGAATCTTTTGTAACAAGACTCCTAAATGGAGGAGGATCCTATGTAGCTCATTCGTTTCGACCTCATTAGGGTATATAGAGAGAATTCACTATATATGAAAGGGATTTTGATAAGGAAAAGGTTAGATTCATGATCCAAGAGATGAGAGAGCTAGAGGAGCAGTTTAATTGCTCATTTGTAAGCATGAGGGGTTGTTTGTAATGACGTTTTATGCCATTAAAGATTCATGAGATTTGTTTTCAAATTGTCTTATTTGTTTTTCCTTTTCTTGTTATCTTCTTGCTTGAACATCTTGCAGTTTTTGAGGATCATAGCTGCCATTGATTGATGGATTCATGAACAACAGAGGATATGTTGTAGCTTTCCTAGTAAATCATTGTTTATTGTTTAAGCAATCTCTAACCTGTTTGCAGAAAGGATCTTTGTACTTTGTACAATGTATGTTCTTCCTTTTTTCATATTCACCATGCTTCTATTCATCATTATATATCCCCTTTGTCTGGTATATTTTTTGATTTCCTTTGATCTGTAGGATGTTATGACTCCATGCCCAATGGAATGACTCTACATTTTTGTTGCCCTCTCCCTTTCTTTTCCAATCTTGTTGATCCACCTACTCAAACCATTAAATCCATTTATATTTTGATGGGTACTATGCTTACACCTATAGTAGTATAGGTGTGACTTTTAGTGCTAACACAGGACAAACAAAATTCGAATATGATCAGTTTATAGTGTAGAAAACCACTTAATAAACCACCAAAAAAAACCATCCCATTGTTGTTGTCTTCAGGCCGTAGTGAAGAAACCAACGTTTCCATCACCAAGCCTCTTAATCAGAGACAACGCCATGCAAGAGAGCACTGTGTTTAGTAGAACCACTAATATTGGATACTACTTCATCCATATGGACAATTAAAACAACTAATTACAACATAATATAGGATGGACACAAATCGTTATGTTTATGCAGTCGAAGGCTTTCTCATCTCCAATCCATAAGACCTTTTCATATTTAAATCCATGGGCACCTCCTCGGTTGATTGGAGAAGCACAAAAAATAGGCATGCTAGCAAAAAAAAAGGCACAACAACGATGCCCACAATAATGTCTCTTCTTCTCACTTTGACGGTCTTGTGAGGTTTCCTTCATACTACAAGAACTAGAACGGTTTCCTTAATCAAACAGAGGACACACAAACACACTACTCTCACCTACATGAATCTATTACTCTATACAAACTTACATTTCTCTTCCGAGATTAATGGGCCTCCCGTGAGGGAGTTAAGCCCAATACTTCTCTTATACCATATTGAGAAATGTGAGAGTAGAGATTATTATGCATAAACCAAAAGGGTGCAAGATATCTCTTCATTAAACAAAGAAATAGAGTACATATAAATACACAAGCTTTGTCTCAAGATAGGAGAACTACCTTGATCTATGGTTGAGAAAATGTCTCAACCTCACACCAATATAGGAAGCATCTAGTTGGATGTGAGAGATTCACTCCAACTAGTTCCAAAAACTTCCTAAAGACTAGGAACAACTACGTGAGCATAACAAGCACACCAACATTAAAGAGAAATCTAACTTTCTACACTTTAAAATTTTTTATTTTTATATTTATGTGGGGAAGATAAAAAATTTAAATTAATGTAGATTAAGTTGAAAAGACACTATATAAATGAAGTTATTAAAAAGTAACTCAATTTAGTCTCATTTACCAATTTTCATTTTTATATTTATGTGGAAGGAAAAATAAAGTTTTGAATTGATGTAGAGTAAATTGAAAAAAATGAGACCTATAACATTTTTGTATACAATTGCTTTCAACAACCATACATCTTCATATCTTGTAACACTTTCTTGTCATTATATCATTGACGTTTTTTTGTATTTCAAAAAGGGAATGTATTTTAACGATTTGTAAATTTTCATGGATATCTCAATGGAATAGTTTGTCACAACAAATTTCCATAAAATGAACACAAGTCTATGTATCATGGGAAACCCACGATGCCTTGTTCTTTTCTTCTTAAATATGAAATGTAAATATAAATAAAGGTGGACTTAATATGGAGTTGCTATTAATATTAAGGCTTATATGGATACTAGAAGGTCTTCTACTTCCTTTGTTTTGCTCACAATATCTCACTCCCTTCTTATGCTTAACTATGGAACAACAACCAATACAAAAAGAATGGAACCACTTCATTTCCTAGTGGACTAGTATTTAGCATGTTCTAATAGTCATCCATGGTTAGGGTTAGGATTCCTACACGCCTAAAATCTCAATTAGGGTTAGTGTTTTGGAACTTCTAAAATATTCTCAAAAGTCCACATGTGACTAGCTCAATATGTGTGAGTAACAAGATATAATGTGGCATCCAGTCGATACTACGGTGATCAACAACGTAGGTCAACTTGTAGGAGGAATAAATCCCTCATACTAACTTCAATTAAGGGGATATTTGCATTGTTTGAAATCTCTTGATGTGTATAACATTATGGAGAGGCTAAAAATATGTATGCAAAATTTTTACCCCAAAAATGACGGTTTAGTGCCCCAAATAAGCTCGAAAAGTTTTAGGACCCAAAAAATATGACCTATCACTAAAATGGCCCCTGCAACTCAATAGCTCCATTTTTCCCACCCAAAAAGTACCAAAAGGGATGAAAAAATATATAGCGATCCATTTTGGTTCATACTACCCCATTTTGGGAGGCTTTGGTACCCAAAAGATTCTATTGAAGGACACAAGGAAAATTTTCCTCTACCTTATCCTTGGAGTATTATTTGGCATTGCTCAAAATTTTTCCTTTCAAGCCAACCTACCAAAGTTCATGTTATCGTCATCTAGTTGTTTTTTGCTTCCTCTACAAATTTGTATCCTCTACTAACACTTCCTAAGTTTTTGGTGCTAAGTCTTCTATGGTAGGTAAGACTTTCCTATCATGTTCTTGGTCTAGCATGGAAGGCTTATATAGTTTTATATTTTCCACATCCATTACTAAATAAATAAAAATATATAGAGGTAGAATAAGTCAATAAGCATTATCACCTACCTACTCCAACACTTCAAAAGGATCATACTGTTAGGATCCTAACCTCCCTAACCCACTAAGTAGATATATTACTATGTATTGCTATGTATGGAAGCCATCATTAGTAAATAAGGCCTATGTAGAAGTGTGGACACAATTATTGTAAGAAGGTTTACTAAAAGGTTCCACCTATTATAAAGTTCCTTCTCTAGAATGTTCTTAGGGGATAGAAAATACTATATAAATATGTAGAATCATTTTAAAATATGTCTTGGGAAATAATTTATAATCTAAGATCTACTCTATTGGAGGTTTCCCCCTCAATGAGGCAAGTGAACATTGCATCCATATCAATAAAGGTATAATATTCTAGTTCATATTTTCCACCGTGTTTGCAATTTTATTTACTTCTGCAATATATTTGAGTAATACCTATAATTATTCTCTGCATATTTCTATTTGGCACATCACAAGTGGTATCGAATCTCTTTCCTAACACATTTTAATAGTAATTTTTTTTCATGCTAGAGACGTTTTTTGGAATTTATAAATAACACATATATTTATTTTTAAGTGGGTAAACTTGTGGTTGGGGAAGCATACATGCATGAAATACAAGAGGTTTCACTTGGTTGGAAAACCTTATAACCCCTATTGGTACCTCTTCTAGTAGTACCACATCAAACAACACCTATATGTGGAATTCACTTCCACGTACCCTCAGGTATATCTAGGTGTCCTAAAATCAACCTTAGATAAACCACTCTACCTCCTAACTACTATAGTGGCACCAAGAACAAGACTCGAGTCTTAGAAATATTACTCTCTAGTACCTAGGTAATCGAGTAGTACAAATAAGGGTATGGTTGAACCTCCTTAGTTAGAGCCTTGAGATATTGGGCCGAATAATATTGTTGGACCCCACAATCATATAAGAGAGATATAGTACAGGGTAATCCCTTGTCCTTAGGACCATTCAAGCCCTACTCTCAGTTGTTAATCTAAAATACTTATAAAACAAGGGGTTGTGCTGAAATTTTGAATATTTAGTCATTGGAAACCCAACTTCCTTCTTCTAGTTCTAGAAATTCTAACATAATCTTCAATATTAAGAATTTAAGCATTTTTTCAACGTAGTATTCTTCAAACAGGAGTATAACTTCACAGGAGTTATAAAAAAAGAGAGTATAAATTGGTTCCATCGGCACCCTTATTTGAGACCTATATCAATAGACTCCTTGTGTTGTGTTGATTGCAATGGCCCCCCTCTTCTGTAATACTTTTGTGTGACTGGACCCACTTGCCCCGTTATCGAATACATATCTCAACAATTCCAGAAAGTTGCATTGATCACATTGGTACCACTCTCCATTAAGAATTTTTGTGTGGACATATTATCCCCATTACATTGCACCCATATCCTTATCCCCACCCTCCAATCACATTTTTCTTGTGCACCCCATTTAAATGGCTACCCAAACCCAATATTATGGAAACCACGTTATTTTTCTTGTGCACCCCATTTAAATGGCTACCCAAAACCAATATTATGGCTACGTGATGATTTGCAAAGAAAATTTTACCATGCTCAAGATGTTAATGATCAAAACTTTATTATAGTTAATGACCAACTTGCTACAATTAATACCAAGTTCACTAAACTAGACAAAGTACCTAACCATCAATTTTCTTTTTTACTCAATTTACAACCACTCAATCCCCAGAACAACCCTTCCACCAATAGGAATTTGAATAATATCATTCAATGGGGTTTCACTCTAACTCATTTATTCATTATCTTCACCTTCCTAAAGTGGATGTGACTAAATTTGAAATCTTTGACCCCCCTAGCTAGGTCACTCAAATGGAACACTATTTTTCACTACATCGCATCACCAATGACTTAGTGAAAGTTATTGTTAGTGTTTTGTATTTAGACCCCGAGCGGTGGAAATCGTGGTGTTGACAGGTCCAAATGGCCTATTAAGCAGGTAAGGGAGAACGCTCGATGGAAGGTCCCAATCAGACCTAGTCTTATTTGGGGTAGCGTTTCTAACCAGTATGTGGCCCCAATTTCCACTAAGAATTAAAATAAGAAAAATGGAAAGACAGTAGATTGTCCCCCAAATAATTCTAATTAATCTTAAATCTAATCTAAAATGAAAGAAAACTAACTAATCTAACTAATTCTAACCTATCATGCAGGAGAAAAACTAATTGAATGAATACAATATGAGATAATGTTATTGATAGTAGAAGTAATACACGTTAATCAACAATGTATTAAAACAATGAAATTGCATAAATGATCACGAATAATGCAGATAAGATCTATAACTTCATCATTATATTCATCAGAAATCATAATAGTATGAGTAATCCCAAATACAACACATAGAAATAATTCATATGAAAACCATCCAGAAAAACCCACAACAAACATATCAGTAGAGAAGTCCCTAATACATTTGACAATAGTTATGATATCAAATGCCTTCTCTTTATATAATAATAATATCTATTTTTAAGGTCACGTCAAAGCCAGACACCAAATTGGTGTATGGGACCCCCTCTGCCCAACGATTTTGACTGGTAAAGTCTATGGAGGTATACATACCCTAACCCCCTCTATATTTGAACTTGTGACCTCTTATGAGGAAACACATGTTCTTAACCATTAGGCCCACTCAAGTTGTATCAATAATCTATTTTTAAGGTCACGGCCAAGCTAGAAACCAAATTGGTGTATGAGACCCCTTGTTTGTGGGACAAGGGACCCATCTAGAAATAAGAGTATTATTCTTCTATACAATGGGAAAAGGTCATTTTTTACATTCAATGGTATTTCTTTTATAAAACAAGGAAGACCTTTATTATATCTTATAAAATAGACAACAATTATTATCTCTTAAACTTCATTAAATGATTTGAATTATTCATGCAATTTTGTAAATGAATATGCAATCATTACAAAGAGAAGTTAAATATATTCTTGAGTGGTTAATTTCACTCTAAGGTTGTTTTTGAGTGATATTATTAAAAATATCATTAACTCTTCCTGACTTTTCCCTTTTCTATTATTCAAATTTTCCTAGGAATTTTGGTGTCAATATGATAAAATAGAGGCTTCCATGTTCTTCTTCTCTGCTCCATATTTCCACTGTGCTCTTGCAAGCCTAATTTCATTTCTTGGAACTCAAGTTATGGTTGCCTGAATATTGCACAGTTTAATATTCCTCTTCAAATATATGGCCCTTTGTTCTTCAAAGTTTCTAACATTTTCCATTGATGATATTACATGCATACCTCTTCCAACATGTTCTCCTACTCGAGACATTTCCAATGGACTATCTTGGGCCTGATTTGAACTCCAAGAGCTCAAGATATGGCTGCCTAAAGCCATCACTCAACGACCATTGATTTTATCATGGGGAGATCTAGATTGTGGATATTCACATGGAAAATAAATATCCCTTATGCATAGGGTAAGTTGATATTTCATAGTATAAATTGTTTTTCCTTTCCTTAATTGATTTGTTTGTGAAAGTAGAGGTGGTATAGAACCTAAGAGTTGCAAGTACATCCATTGGCCCAAGTTCCTTCAAAAATAATAAAATAGCGAAATACATTACCTTGGAACTTTGGAAAAATAAAAAAATTAGGGTTTTAAGGAAAATTGTACAACGTAAGAAGTAAATTCCCTAAGTAGGACAATTTCTCCATGTAATATTAGTTTACGCAGGTAAAAATAATTTCCATAGTAAAAGTAATTTTCCATGTAATTCAAAATCCAAGGGTGGGAAAACCATGGGCATTACCATGGGAAATCAAAACCATGGGAAAATTATAAATGAATAAAAAAAAATTAAAATAGAATAATAAAAAATTAAAAAAATGAAACAAATCATATTTAAAAAAAAATAGAAAATGTTAGACCTAGTTCTGTTGGATCATGTTGTCATTGATGCCAATGGTTTGATTATTTAGGAGATTGTTGGATCATATGTCATTGATGTAAATGGTTTGGTTTGATTGATGTCATTGATTGATGTCAAGTAATTGA
>SNQJ01S0194009.1:0-17614 GCA_010110895.2 Picea sitchensis
AGGACAAGTCTGGCGAAGAAGAAGAAGGATGGGCCCTCCAGGGCCATGCTCAGGTCAATCCTGCTCTCGGTACTCCATGTCTAGGACCTGTGGGCCTCGAGACATGATATCATTGTTATCCCTAGAGATCGGGGATAACATGCACGACTCTTTAATCGCCCCAAAGCTTCTTTTTCTGCCAGTAGAAACCTACATTTTTCTCCAAACCACAGAGTAGATCTTTGTCATCATGACTAGTGAACCCCTGCCCTGAATCTCTAACAGTGTTGTTTCAATGTCTCTCAAATCCTTATCATCCTTGAGATTTTTCTCCTTAGCCCAACCCATTGTCGCTTGTTTCAACCTTTTGAGGTTCCCCACAAACTGGACCGCCACAGGCACCTGGATCCCATCATCGATTGGAGACCACAAAACCCTCAATAATTATTGATAAGAGGGGTTCGAGATCCATCCCTCAAAGAATTTAAAGGGGCTCGACACCCTCTTGTTTCTATCCCTTAGCTCTAGCATAATCAGAAAGTGGTTGGATTCCCCACCATAAGCAACCCACTCTCTAACCAAATCAAATGAATCCAGGAACTCTTCAGCTAATAAAAATATGTCCATATGCTTAGCCACCCTGTTGTCCCCAATCCATCTATTACACCAAGTAGGGGTCATTTTTTGTGGTTCAACGTCCACTAACCCCGTCTGGTCCAAAAAATTTAGAAAAAAAATGGTTAAAGAGTCGGGGGCAGCCCACTGACCCCACACCTCTGAGATCCCAAAAGAGAAATTAAGATCTCCACCAAGAATAATATCCTTACCTCTGATCCATGAGAAATCAAATAAAAAATTCCAGTATTGTTGTCTATCTTGGTAAGGCCCATAAACATTAATAATTTTCACACTACGCCCCAATGCGGAAGAGAAAAATGACAGACCAATTCCAGAAGAAAACCCCCAAACACTCTCCAAATTAAAATTCTTTTTATTCCACCCTGTAGCTAGGCCCGTCAAATGCCCACTGGCATCCACTGCTGCAAACATCCATCCCATAAACAAGGACTCAAGTACCTTTACCACTGTATCACTATCCCCTAATGTTTCTTGTAACATAATGACATCCGGTGAATTCATCTCCTCTAGCCTCCTTAAGGATGATGTTTTAGATGGGTTCCAACCCCCGACAATTGAAGGATAAGACCCTCATGAGGTAACTACCTCATGGGGTTGCTTTGATCTAGCGCCCATACAATTGAATATTTCCGCCCCGATGCCAAATCAATCCTGGCTCAATCTTGTGCCAAGAGGAGATGTGATTTCCGACCCCTTCCTTTACCCACAGAAGTTGTCCGAGGAAAATATCCTAGCCCTCGCCCAACCGAACTATGGACATCAGTCGCCAATATTTATCCCTTTACCACCGACCTAATCCTAAGGTGGTAACAAACCTTTTATTCTTTCGATGAGGAGTCTGTAGAAACAAAGGGGGTGCAAAAAGGAGAGGAGAGGGAGGTAGAGGTAATCGTCGTAGAGTGATACGGGGATGTAGTACAAGAGGGTAAGCTAGGACTGGGTTCCACGACACCTACCACTTGCAAGGAAGACTGACCAAGAAAAACCAAATCCTTAAGTAACGAAGTGCCCCCCTTCCCCCCTAAGTTCAGGGAAGGCGTGACCAAACTCGAAGAAAAAACTAAACCACTGGAGGACATAGGGAAATAAAGAGAGACCAAGTGATCCACCGAGTTTAACCCCTCCCACCACTCGATAATAGAATACCCACACCAAGCTGAACCACATCATCAAACCCCACATTTGTAATTGAAGAAGGTACAGACAGAGAGACACCCGATAAGGACTTACCTGAGAAATCTTTCTCTTGGAGAAGAAAGTCCACCTTAAATGTCGAAATTTTTGGCCCGACAACATTAGGCGAAGTTGTACGACACCCCGTGTTGCCTAGAAGAGAACCCTTTGAGTCCATGCCCATAGAAGGTTTCCTCTNCCCCCCCCCTTTTTCATTCCAACATCCAACTGCTCCTCCAAAGACTTCCTCGAAGGGGAAAGAGGTGATACCGATCCTTTTGATTTACGACCTTTCCCTTTGAAAGGTAGAGTACAATTTGCAATCCCATGACCATAAACATGACATCTGTGGCACCGAAAAGGAATCCCTTCATAATCCAGAATCTGAACAAACATTCCAGGCGCCGACTCAATCGTAATATCCTGAAGTAGACCCAGGTGCAAATTTATCCTGACCATTATCCAAGCTACTGACATAAGCCAAGTATCTTCAAAATACATATCCACATCTAAATAACTCCTCAACATATTGCCAATGGTAGCAAACCATTGCGGATTCCAGAACTGCATTGGAAGACCCGAGAGCCTGACCCAAATCGGTTCTTCATAGATTCTTTCCTTTTTTGCATCAAAATTAGGGGTCCATATCTTAAGGATAATGGGCGTATCCTCCATGCTCCAAACCTTCAATAAAATCCAATTAACATCCTCTGTGGATGAAAACATGAAGGCAAACCAACCCCATGTTAGTAAATGGATGTGTGGCATCTTTGCAATGTCCTTTAACTAGTTCTTGGTTATCCAATCCTTCAAAAAGACAATGCCCAACTTCTTTCCCCTTACCCGAACAACCGCCGCTCGCTCTGAGAAATCCACCACCCTGTCCATGTCAATATCCTCCCCAAAAACTAGCCGTTCAACGCAAGTCCTTTCACGAGCACACCGGATGGGTTTGGAGGACAAAGTGAGATGACCCTCCGCTCCTTTCTGGCCCTTTAGAGGCCTCTCCGACCGTTATATGTCCTTCATGGGGTTTTCCCCTCTCTTCTTAAGAACCCTACCCACATTACCTTCAACAACATCCCCTAACGAGTTGCCCCCATCTCCCATATCACCACCCAGAGAATCTTATACCAGAAAGTCGGATGGTGAGTATGCCAATGGAGAACTAAAAAATTTCGAAACCGTTCCAGGCCCAAATAAAGAACCCTCCTCCAGGGTGCCCATAATTGGGTCAAAAACCTCCGAGTTGATCACCCCCACATCAGTCCCCAAGCTCCTTTCAAGACCCCCCACCGGATCAGAGAAACGCGTGTAAGCTCCTCCCCAACCCTCATAAAACCCCAAACCTCCGGTAAAAGGAAACTCACCCACCGAAGTAAGACCTGATGCTGTCACACCTTATAGGATAGCTCCTGAACCCACCACCTCCTCACATAAAGTCAGCCCCGACGCACTGAATTCCAACCTGGGAATCCCGTCCGCAAGAAATCCCCCCGCCCACCTGTCTCCTTCCATACGTCCAAAACACCGCCACCCACCAAGCCTGCCGAAAAAGAAGCTAAGTTCCCGATAGCTTCAGATTTGATGGGGTCACCCCCCTCCTCTGCCTCCTCCATGGAGAAATACTTACTGGAACAATCACCCCTGAATTAGCCTGCAAACCCCCCTACCAAAGCCCATAACACTCCCATCCCTGTCAAAAATCCTAACCCTAACCCGCAATTTTCGTCCCAAGCTCCCCTGTGTTCAAAAGAAAACATATGTCAAATCCTCATTGATATATTATCAAGATGTATTATGAGTTTTTTTATATATATTTTTAATTTAATAATTATTTTTTTCTATTTTTTTTTTTTTAAATAGGATTAAAATTGATTAAACAAAATAGGTTTTTTTGGTGTTTCTTTTTAATGTTTTTTTTTTTATTTTGTTTTTGTTTTTTGTTTTTTGGTCTTTATTTTTTTATGATTTTCCTAAATTCGTGTGTTTTTTTACGTTATTTAAAAAAATTTCTAATATTTTCCTAGTTTTTATTTTTTACCTCTATTTTTTTTTTATTTCAAATTGGGTTGTGAATTTTTTTTTGAACATATGTATTTGAACATGTGTTTTTTAATTAATTTATTTTTAATGTAAATTTTAAATTGAAAAAATAAAATAAATATAAAAATTTTCAAGTAACGTTTTAGGAGTCAATTTCGAGTTTCTTCTCTGCGATGATACAAGCTCTCAAGGCCACGATTTCAATTATGTATTAATTTTAACTCCCCCCCCAAAAAGGGTGATACTGGTAGCATCACTTTTCTACTCAGGGTCAATTTTAAGGTTTTAAGTTTTTGTGATGGTCGTGATTTCAAACAAGTCAGAATTTAAGGGTCAATTTTAAGGGTTTTGTCGACAACGATATTGATACTCAAGGTTGCGATGTTAAACAAGTCAAAATTTTAACCACCACCCAAAAAAGGGTGCTATCGATAGCACCTGTTTTTAAAACAGGGGTTGCTTTTGGTGTTTTTGATGCAAAAATATGGCTTTTATGGACCAGAGTTCTCGTTTTGAGGTCACACTTCTTGTTAAGTTGGTAACTATGTTATGATCTTTCTAATGAAGTGCATGTGTATCTTGATTTTTTTAGTACGTTGATGTTGATCCAGATTATTTTTGGCACAAAATGAGAGCGGAGATACAATAAATAAACGTACAAATATATATTAGATATACAACCATAAACACAAAGATACAGTAATACACAATTTCTATTAATGAGCGAAATGTACAAAATTGTAGAAATACAGAGTGAAAGACTCACTAGAATGGTGAAAGATTATCTCTGAGAAGAGATGTGATGACTACGCTCATTCACAAGAAGATGATTGTTACAATGAGGCTCCAAAGGCCTTTCTAACATAAATAAAATCCAAAACCCTAACCCCAGAAGATGAAAAGCCAACAGTTTTGTGGACCCTGTTTTGGGTAGTTTGGTGTATCAACTTCCCAAGGGCATAACTTTGGCACACGATCTCCGTTTGGGGTGAACGATAGCTCTTTGAAAAGGTATTGATGAGGAGGATCATTTCACAGTATCAATCATGTATTAAGCAATCATTGAGGTGACTGATCGAGAAAAAAACATCGTTTAGGCCCTCACAATGGCCCAGGAAGTTTAGGACCCGAAAAACTACTAAAAATAGTAAATTGCCAGAAAACTATTATGATCTAGTTGGAATAACACCTCGATCAAACGTTGAATTGGATCTTTGGTGAAATTAATGGAACTCTAACTATCACAACAAAGGGCGGTCATATTCTGCTGCTGGAATCCAAACTCTAAAAGGATTCGTCGAAGCCATAAGGGTTCTTGACTTGCATTAATCGTTGCTTGGTACTCTGCTTCTGCTGAATACAAATAAATAACTTATTGTTTCTTACAATCCCAAATGACAGGTCTAAAACCAAGGCTGAAAATATAACCTGCAGTAGACTTTTGATCATCAGGGTCGCTAGCCCAATACAAATCAGTGAAACCGACCAACTAACAAAGGAGTCCCCCCTAAATTGTAATGTATCCCAAACTGAACTATCCCTAGGCGTACCAAAGTATCCTTTTATTTGATTTCCAATGGATTTCATGGGGTGTTTGCATACATGCAACAAGACCAACATTAAAGGAAATTTTAGGATTGGTTTGAGTCAAATATAAGAGGCTACCAACTAATTGATGATATAGAGTGGCATAAACTTTGGGAGTAGTACAAGTGATAACAAGTTTGAATCTAGTTTGGAAGGGAGAGGGGGATATTTTAGAATAATCCATATGAAAGCAGTGAAGAATGTCACAAACATACTTAGACTAGGAAAAGGAAATACCCTATTTTGCAAAACTTGGAGGCCAAGGAAATAATGCAAATAACCTAAATCTGTCATTTCAAATTTCTTTCTAAGGTTGGATTTCACATGGGTTAAAAGTTTAGGGTCAGTACAAATGAGGATAGGGTCATCCACATAAAGAACAAGTATTATGATATGGATTCCTGCTTTCTTAGTATAGACATTAGGGTTAGAATGATATCTAGAAAATCCAGTGTCAAGAAGAAATATGTCCATTTTCGCATACCAAGCTTGAGGAGCTTGCTTAAGACCATGAAGAGATATATTAAGGAGACAAACCAGGTTGGAGTCATTTTGGACATAGCCTACAGGTTGTTCCATGTAGAATTTTTCTTGAAAATCCCCATGCAAGAAGGCATACTTAACATCCATCTGATGGATCTCCCATTTATGTGAGGCAACAAGGGTTATAATGAGGCAGATGGAATCCATTTCGGCTATGGGGAAAATGTTTCATTGTAGTCGATTCCTTCAACTTGATCATGTAAAATTAATTAGATTTGAAGCAATATTCCAAATGTAAAATTAATATATATTTCATTGATCATGTGACAAAGAACATGCCCTAGAATGTTCTTCATCATATCCCCCTCAATCCACACTTTCAGACATTGTTCAACTGCAAAAAGCATAGGTGTACAATTTATGGATTATCATGCTCAATTGAGGATTTAGGATGTTGTTATGTATATGGTTACAAATGGTTTTGCATTTATGGACATCAAGCAAAAATCACCCATCTTTAGAGATGAACCTTTTAATGTTAATCTTTTATTAGGAGATGACGGTGTTAATCTATTTACAGAGATGACACCCATTTACTTAGAGTTCTTAGTGTTTCTTTTAAACAATAATTTTCCTTCTTGGATGTCAATAAATAAGGATATAGAAACATTGTCATTGATTGCAAGAGTGAGCAATGTTATCATTAATCTCCCTTCTTAGATGTCAATAAATATGTACTATGCAATGTTTTCATCTAATATAAAGAAGGTGCATGCAATGTTGTTATTAACCACATAATCATGGGAACCATGGTTCATTTCTAAAGAAAAGTTCTTAGGGAAATCTCCCCGAATGATTACGACAAATAACACGAGGGATCATGGGGCAACAAGAAGATGAGATGGAAATGTAGTTGATATTGCCACGATTCCGAAGAGGCTACGTGCAGGAATGCATGCGGGTGACAAAAGCGTGAGGGACTAGAAGTTAGAGGAGTGATTAGGGTAGAACTAAAAGTGTTTGATCACTAGATTTGTGAAGCAAATAAAAGGGAGCAATGACAACAGAAGGAAGGATAGACACTATTTAACTTGTTAGTCAGTTGGTTGATGGTTGATAGTTATGGTTATTCTTGTCATTGATTTTTTTCGGAGCCTATGTTTTGTAATGTCTCTGATTGTAAGTCCGATTCCGTCACATTTGCAGAATATGTAGAGAAGCGTATGGTGCTATGTAATGCAATGGTCGACAAATGTATAAGGGGGAAAGGTTCTATTGCTGTCAATTAATGAGTTTCTTAATGTATGTCTGAGAATGGGTGAATAAAGATAATAAAGTTGCAGTGATTCTGGTCCTATATTGTGTTGATATCATGTCAGCCGAATGTATGTGTTGTTGTTATATACTATTAGTTATTAAGTAGTTATTAAGTTGTTATATACAATTAAGAATATGTGTTTTCTCTTTGGATATTAGAGGTTTGAATTGAATTTGAAGGGGCGCAAGGTATGTACACATTTGTAGACTAATAATTTAAATTGAGCATAATAGTTAAGACCATGTGTTTCTTATTTAAAGGTTAGAAGTTCGAGTCTAAAGAGCAGTAGGGTATGCATACCTCCTTATACTAAGTAGTCAAGTTGTTGCATGAAGCGATCTCTTGTTCCACATATAAGGGGATCTCATACATGTATAGGTTGTGACCTTAAATTGTATTATTTATATTATTATTAAAATAAACACAAATTTCAGAGGACTTTCGAATGTTTTTTGTTATGTAAATATTTTAGTTCGAGGAAAACAAAAGTATTAACTTCCACCATTGGAAAATATGGTGATGCTATTATGGATTGCATGCATGGGTTCCATGCTATTATGGATTGATGCTATTATGTAGGTGCATGGAGTGTAATGTTGTTGTTAGTGTTACTTTAGTGTGCCAAATAATGGTTAGATATATTGGTAATTTAGAACTTAGATTTTGTTTCAAATGCATGTCAAAACCCCTTCTCTCATACTAAATGTTGTTTCGAAATCTAAAGCAACAACTTTTGAATATATGACACAAAAATAACTAAAAAACTAATGATAGTTTGTAGGATATTTCATAGATAGCACATAATTAATAATTTCTAAATAATAATTTAATAATTTGTAAGCTTAAAAATAATAATAATGATAATTTGTAAACTTAAAAATAATAATATATTGAATTATAAAAGTTATATCAATACCTTTATGTAAATATTTTTTTATTTTTTTTTAGATTATAGGTTGAACACTAAATCAGTGGTTGGAATTATAAAAGTTAGATCAATACCTTTTATGTAAATATTTTTTTATTTTTTTAATATGACAGGTTGAACACTAAATAAGTGGTTGGGAACAAAAATCAATTGTTAACTTTTACAGAACCTTTTATGTACATATTTTTTTTTTTATTTTAATATGATAGGTTGAATACTAAATCACTGGTTGGGAACAAAAATCAATTGTTAACTTTTACAAAAATTTGTATGGATAAACATTCAATTAAATGCAAATATAGCACATTAAAAAACAATAATATTTTTTGAAAAAATGGTTAGAAACAAAATTTCCTTAAAAATTATTTTGTTATTATAGGTCAAAATTTACAGGACATGAATTTAAAGAATTTTAATTGAGTAAATTTCAAACATTATACTTTCCCTTTTTTATAAAACAAATTGTTTTATTTTATTTATGTTTTCAAATGTATGTTTTAATATTACAATATATTATAATATTTAAAGAAAATTATAATATTACAATCTATTATAATGTATTAAAATTATATTTAAAATAAAATTAATGTAATATTATTATAATATTTAAAGAAAATTATTAAAATTATATTTAAAATAAAATTAATGTATTATAATATTTTTAAAAAATTATTAAAATAATCTTTAAGTATTTTTGTTTTAATATGGGTATGACTGTTAATACTTAATAGTGACAAGAGTAAGGTCATGATCATTAAACCCAACAAGATCACTTATGATACCTGGTCATGATCATTAGATCTAACAAGACCACTTATGATACCTTCGTATATGATAACATCAACTTGGAGGAAGTGACTTCATACAAATATCTTGGAATTAGTATTCACCACAAGCTCAACTGGGATTATAACATTGAGAAAAAGATAATTGGAGGATCAAAAACATATTTTGGGGTTGAAAACAATTGTAAATAAGAGGATATTTGGATATGGGATAAGAAGAAACTCCTTTTTGAGAATCTTGTTACGATTGTTATTCTATATGGATGTGAATTTTGAGGATGCACTATCTCTCTAGAATCCTAGAGAAAGATAAAGCAAATCCAAAATAATTTTATAACCTATAATCTCAAAATTAAAGGAAATACACCCTATCTTATCCTATCCTCCTCTTAGAGGCAAACCTCTCCCCCATTAAGAGCACGGCTTTGACTAGATACCTAATGTATAAGAACAAGTTAAAAAATACGGAAGACAAGAGGCTTCCTAAAATTGCTTCAAACTCCAGCCTAACCACCTTCGACTCAAGCGGGGATGACATAAATATACCCAGTCTTGGCTAAGCCATTGAGGAATCATGGAAAAGACCATTTTGCAGAATAAGGATACTATTAAAAATATTATTAAATCAAAATTTAAGGAGAAAAATGTTAGAATTGATGCTTACTTTAAAGATTGGTTTGAATTTGTTAGATCTGGTTGGTTGTGGAAGATCTTCTCCAACTATCAGATCCTATTTATGTGTGTGTGGTTGAGAAATTCCCTCATGAGTTTGTTATGTTGTTGAGGGAAAACGTCTTGTATAAATATGTGCTTGATTGATTAACAAAAGATATATGTAGAATATATTTTTGTGTAAATAATATCTACTCTTCGTTTTTCTATGTTGGTATTAGAGCACACTCAACCCTGGCTCTCTCACGAGAGGGGCTGTGATAATTGAAATTCCTCAATTTTAATTTGTTGATGTAGGAGAGTAGATATTTGTTTTCTGATTGATATCTACAATGTGTGTGAGCTGTAGTTTGTCTTTTATGTTTGTTGTTACATCAATTTGGTGCATACGTGCAACTGAATATCCGTTGTAGAAGTTTGGCATGTTAATTTAATTTGGTATTGTAAATATTTCTGGGCAAATGATTCTCTTTCCTCACCGAAAGGATTTACTCAGTCGATTTCTGTTTGGGTTTCCATTCCCAACCTTGTTCTTCGTTGTCCAATTGATTATAAATTACATAGAAGGGGTTGGTGCCTCAAGCTGTGTTCGTTGGGTTTTAAGAGGTTGGAGGCCATGATAGATCCAATAGATCCATGTGTTTATCACTCTGTGAAGCATGAATTAGTCAACAATACCACATGTTGCTGTTGTTGTTCATAATACTTGGTATCTAGCTTGCTTCTGTTGGATGTAGATCAGATCTGCTAGTCGATTTGTGGATGGTGGTGAGTAAAGGAAAAATATGTACGGGATTTATATCCTCAATCAATGTTGTCTACAACAAAATACCTTACAAAGAAGACATAAAGGTGTTTCCCAAAAGTTTACTTTATTACCATATCAACGTGGGGAAGTAATAACATCATTACTATATCATTGAGATGGATCGATGGCATCTGCTAGTGGAATTTTATATGCCCATGGAAAATCAAGCCTTATGGGGGAAATCATGTTCATTTTATTGGAGTATAAATTTTTTGAATTAATGCAAGAATGTATTAGTATTATTCTTTTATCTGTAAAATTATATGATGAAGAACCAATCATAGAACATAGTAACATAATTTAAGTTGGTGGTTCATACGTACTTCGATGCCATAAGAACATATCACTGATTTGATTATGTCTACATTCTGTTACAAGCTAGTGTTTCTTGTTGTCCTTCAATGACCCCAGAACAATGGTTATAGGTTATCTTTGTGTGTTTGTGTATGTAAAAAAAGGTCAAGTTGTATGATTGACTACTGGATACTTTTAATATCTAGACTACTTTCCTAGATAACTAGGGAATACAACGACATACCATGTACTTCGATAGATGGAAGTATGTCAATAGAATAATTCAATATATAGACTATTCTTCAAGGTATGTCTAGAAACATCACTCCTACAAATACATCATTGATGGTTATAAGTAATTGTATCTTAAATGGATCAAGTGGTAGATCGAAGTTGATGGTTGAGAAAGAGCGTAGTCTATGAGATTTTAGAGTGGGTAGAAATGCTGATGAAGACCAGACCAAACACATATTACAATCCAAAAATATTTTTATGTGATTTCAATATTGTTATTTGTGATGTAAGCATTAAGAAAGAGTGTTAGAATTAATGCTTACTTTAGAGTTTGGTTTGAATTTGTTAGATCTAGTTGGTTGTGGAAGATCTTCTCCAACTATCAGATCCTAATTATGTGTGTGTGGTTGAGAGATTCCCTCATGAGTTTGTTATGTTGAGGGAAAACTTCTTGTATAAATATGTGCTTGATTGATTAATTAAAGATATACATGGAATATATTTTTGTGTAAATAATGTCTACTCTATGTTTTTATATGTAAAATGTGGCGTGATAAAGAGTTAGAGGAAAAAAAAAATTAAGGTATCATAAGGAGGTAATCAACACTTATCTAGAAGATCAAAATTGGCTCTCTATTTTGACAAGTGTAAAGAAAAAAACAAACATTGCTAAGATAAAACAAATTCTCATGAGCTCCATAGTGAAACTAGGCTTTGGTCAATTCCTAAAACACCATTGGATGAAAGAATGTGTCACCTTTGTGACACTAAGAAAATTCAAGATGAAAAACACTTTCTGTTAGATTGTTCAGCCTATACCCAGATTTGATCTCATTTTCAAAATATTTGTCACCCTACCAACCTTCCTAACCTTTTAACTCAACAAAACTATGGTGATATCCGAAAAGCACAGAGACAAAATTTTAAAGGATTGCAACTAATTCCTTACCCTCTTAAGGTCCAATAGACCAAATGAGTTTCATCAAAATAAAAAAAATATAACAACAATTATATATAAAATAAAATCTATAATATAAATAGAAATTATTATAAACTTATTTTAATTTAAATACTTAAAAATATAATAATAATTATTATTCTTTTATTCAAAATTAAAATAATTTTATAATTAATAAATTTAAAATACAAATTCTAATAAATTCAAAATTAGAATGAAAATAAATCTATACTGGACCTTATACTGGACCTTACTCTTGTAGGCTTGCTTCAAAGGCTATAGCATCGTAAACACCCCCCTCACAATGCTCCTCTCCCGAGCAGCTATGGCTTCTTGAAGAAGCCATCCGTCCAATCTCCACCCATTTCAAAGAAGGCATTTAATTCTATATATTATATCCATCCTCTATATTTAATTGAAAAATCCATTGTTCAATATTTATTGTTGGCTTTATGCTGGAATTTGATAAAAACACTTAAATCGTTCATTCAAAACCCTATTGCGTTTGCCAGTAGAAAAAGTTGCAATGTTGGGAAGAAGTTCATATACTTTAAAGGAAAATCAAGCATCAAGTCCACATCTTGTTCTCGATGTAACATTAGGTTAGTTAGCTTACTAAATTCTCTTTTACATATTCTTTGTTCTTTGCATTCTACTTCACACATTTTTATCATTTGTTTTTTTAATATATTATTACTTTTCCATCCTTCTTAGGAGGCTTAGTTAATGTCAAATTGTTGTTAATGAATATGTTAATGTGTTTTTATTTGACTAAAGTTGCTACAATATTCTTCATCAATTATATATATATTCAAATATTTCCAACACCAACTCTCTTTTTGGCTAATCCTAGGTCAAGTGGTTTTATGCTATGGCTATGCCACCTTGTTGTCTACTCTTGGTCAAGGGAAAGTATGTATATTTCTAATCCCATTTACTAATCTTGATTTATGGAGGGATGCCAATACAAGCAATAACATAACAATATGAAAAAAATGATATCTTAATAATATAACATGCATTCATAATTAAAAGAGTAAAACCCAATGCATTATAAACATTAGCGCCACTCATCTTTCCATATGGTGATAAAATTCAAGAGTGAAATATCATTGTTATAATGTCAATACGTATAGACATAACGAATCTTATAAAGGTCAACAAACATAAAGGCTAGATCCATTAATTAGGAGAGTGCTCCTATGGGATGACATGCATATTACATGTACCCATTTGTCTTTGATGTCCTCCTCGACATCCATGCCATCTTATAAAGGTCAACAAACATAAAGGCTTGATCCATTAATTAGGAGAGTGCTTCTATTGGATGACACACATATTACATGTACCCATTTGTCTATGATGTCCTCCTCGACATCCATGCCAGTGACTCATGATAACTTATAACAAGATTTGCCTATCGTCATATCTGCCGCAATAAAAGAAAATTTATAAAATTTAAGATTGAATCCATGCTGGATGAAATTTCGAATGTAATACCCATGTCGTTTTTAACGCAAATTCAACGGACAAACAAATAGAAGGAAACAAATGGCAGAGAAAATTAATTTGTACCTGTTATCGCACAGTTTGTAGTTATGTTAAAAGATGGATGGAAGAAAGGCAAACTGGTGCAACTGAGACTATCCCACCACTGTCACCTCAATGGGATGGCTCTTTCTGTTTAGGGAGGTAAGGCCCAGAGGAGACATCCCCGGTGACCTGGGGTTTTAAGAAGGTAAATGATTAAAAGGCTAAGTAATAATTTCCCCCTCACAAGTCACCACCGATTAGAAAGTCCCGGCTAATCAACCAATACAGATAAGTAATAACAAAAAAATGTACCTTCCCGAGAACAAAGCAACAAGAGAACTATACATGTGCAAGATTACTTGCTGGTTAGTATTTCATATAATCAAATACTTTCTGAAAATAAGCAATTGACCAATAATATTAATGAAGTAAATCAATGTTTATACAATAGCAATGATTACATACTATCACTTCACAATAAATGCTAAAGAAACTTTGCAATGATGAATAGCAATCAATGTAACAATACTAGGAGCAACACTTTAACCAATCTTTCAATTGCTTTAAAGATATAATAAATGTTGCAATGTATAAAGATAACTCAAGTAGATGATAGCAACGATATGGTTAGTAAGTGTTAGTCTAAGCTAGGGTTAGAAGGATTATTAGTTGTTCAAGAATGTTTAAAAGTTGTATCAACCAAATAGCTTGTAACCAAGGTTTGCACACAATTTATCCCAACTCACGCATAGAAATAACCCAATTTAGACATGCATCAGAAATTGCCTGTAGGTTCAATTGTTCTATCCAACGGGATAAGTCCCTTTATATATGTAAATACTCAAAAGGTCTACCCCCCTATTTATCTTCTCGAAGGAATACTTCCCTTTCCCTTACTAAATGTGGACCCCGATCAAGGTACTCAATACAAGAAGTCTTAGATCAGTGCGTTATTAGGGAAAATTGAGTTAAAATAGCTGCAAATGTTGAAGGAACGAAATGATAATGATATGGCCAAAGACAAGGGGGTTAAATGTTGAGGTGTTTCTAAGGCAAGGCCTCAACAATGAAACCCTAGGGGAGAAAGTCTCACTAAGGTGTAGAAACCCTAGGCCTTAGTTCTTTCTCCTCCTTCTTTAGCTCATCAACAAGATAAAAACGACTAGCTTGAGTGATAAATGCTATGGCCAAGGAAAAGAGAGTTTAACGATGAAGTGTTTCTAAGGAAAGGATTCATCAATCAAACCCTCGGGAAAACGACTCACTAAGGTGTAGAAACTCTAGGCCTTAGTTTGTTTTCTCCTTCATTGGCTCAAAGACAAGATAAAAAAATGGCTATGCTAGAAGAATAGAAGTAGAGTGTTGCTATGGCAAGGCTCTATCTAACTTTAACAAATCAAAATGGCTCTTGGCTTATCTTAGTAGGGACATGAAATAAGGACACCAATATGTGCTTATCCCCTAGGGTTTAATCCAACAAATTATAACAACAAAATGCAAGTAAACAATACCACAACCATTCAATAAAGAAGTGTATTGCAAAAAATCACTTACATCCACCAAGCATTCATGTAGCCAAACCCTAGTTGTAAACCTTCCACCAAGAAATTTCCAAAATAGCCAAGAAAGAGACTCCAACAAGTGCGCATCAATTTTCAGCCAAAAAACCTAAAAGTAGGGTGCAAATTTCAGACCTCACTAAGTGTGAGTGAAAGATGATGTTTAAAAAGAGAGTTTTCTCTCTTACCTATACAATAACAATGACCTTAATTAAATTTGAGGTCACCAGAAGGCCGACAAGGCCAAAATACCAATTAATACAGTTTTACACTAAAATGTCATAAATTAAACTCTAATCAAGCAAAAGTAAGACGTCATGCCCTTTCTAGGGTGACGTTATCCCTTTTTAGGGAAACATAGGCCTCCTGGAGAAAAACATTACCCTCCTTGGGCCTCTCCAAGCTACCACACATGCCACACTGCCATAACTACCTCCCCAAAATGTCCATAATGTTGGATGACATCATGGGCATCTTAGGTGACGTCATGGGTCTTCCAAGGCCAACGTTCTAGTGGAGAGGGCACAAACCCCTTAGGTAAGGCTCTGCCAGGGTGACTTTGTGGAACACCCTCCTCTTCTTCAGTGCAAATCCCTCTGTACTGTCTCTCCCCCCTGCTGGGGTCTCAACATCCATCTTGTGGGCTCTTCAGCCCCATGGAGGTCCGAACTAATCATCTCCCCATGTGTACCTGTCCAATATGGTACCTGTCCATCGGGTATGATCCTTCACATCAATAGATATGCCCTCCATGGGCTCATAAGTCACAGGGATCATAACAATGTCAATCACATCCAATCATCAATTTTATTAAACATGTGCATAAAACCACTTTTACCCAATCAAGTGCTCAAAGACATTATACAAATCTACAAGGCAAGTTTGGAGGAAGTGACAGGGCGTCCTATTGGGCTAGTGTCCACTGGAAAAGGGATGTTTCCGGAAGATATCAAATCCAAGTCATGTTAATGGGTGAGGTGGATAAGGGATATCCTTACAAGGGGTGCAGTGATAGCAGGGAAATGAAATGCTTACTTGTGGGTGCCTCTGTAGAAGGCGAGCTGTGCCTGTCCTGGATGCAAGTGTTTCCAAGCCCATTCATTCCTTTTATTCTTGTTTCTTTATTGATTTTTCTTTCTAGAAGATAATCAAGGGACATTTCCCTGGCGTGGTGACCAATGGTGGCATTGTTACCCACAAGCACTTTCATGGAAATGAGAAGGCTAGCTCGTGATGAGACACCCTTTCTCTTGGCCATGCAACCAAGAGCTACTACCCTGACGTGGTAACCAACTGCTAGTAGTGTCATACCGCTAGGTGCCCATGAACCTAATAGGTTGGCTCGTGATGAGACCACCTATCCTTTGACTAGGTCTTGTTTTATTATTTTTATGGTTCCCTCTTGTTTCTTGCTAAGAATATTTTTACTGCTTTCTCGGGGATCCCTAGGCAAAGCATATCGAGGTTTTATTTTTAGGCTTTTATCTTTTTCCAGCTGCTTTTACCTTTTGGGCCTTTAGCCCCTTCTTCCCACAAGGCAAGGTGCACCCCTTGAATGAGTGTCCAACCCAATGCCTATACCAATGTAATGGGATGGATGAGCGGGAAGCAAGATGGAAAGTGGTAAGTATGACGAGAGCAGACAACGACTTTTTAGAAATCCCCCCAGTGGTAACTCAAAACCTGTGGGAACAATCTTACTAGGGAATCCTGCCATTCCCCCTAGACATGGTCAAGTGGATAAGTATAAGATCCAAGCACCCGCTAGAAACAAAAATAACTATATGCACATATTCAAAGGTTTTGACGATCATAGTGACACATACCATGATACTTGGACTCATTACCTCATGGAGAAATAACCATCTCAGATACAGGACCAAGCTGAGGTGATGGATGCTACTACTGTTGACAAAGTGGAGGTGTTGAAAGGAAGAAAAGATGGGCCCTCTAGGGCCATTCTCAAGTCGAAATGGCTCTCGGTACTCCATGTCTAGTGTTGATTAAGGTTGGTTGTCATTGATGTCAACCCTTGAAGAAATCCCTATAGCACAAAGGTTTGGGTAATGGACCCAATATTGTTTGATGTAAATATGACTCATTAATGTTTTTTCATGGTTGATAAGAATTAAATATGGATGACCTCCAAAGTGGTCCCCTTATGGTGAAAGCCCTCACGGGAAGATGCTTTGTGGAGTAAGAGAACCCATGCTTAATTGTGGAATAATGAGATGAAGGATAGTGAATTTTTCAGGGAAACTATCCTATGTGGATAGTGTTTTTCATGCCATTTCCGGTGGTATGTAGAACATCACATAACTCCTTATGGTTAGAGAGTTATGACCATGTGAAGTTGGAGAACCCAGGTTTGGGTAATGGACCCAAGTTTGTTTGATGGATAACTGTATGATTTTTTCTATATTTGAAGGTAATACTATTCTATATGGATAGTACATGTCATTCCATTTCTGGTGGTATGTGAAATGTCACATAACTCCTCATGGTTTGAGATTTATGGCCTTATGAAGTTGGAGGACCCTCATATGTCATCTAGAAGCCCCAAAAGGTCAAAGTAGTCAAAGTGGTTTAATAGATTTTAAAAGGTAAATAATAAAGTG
>SNQJ01S0194010.1:7948-23418 GCA_010110895.2 Picea sitchensis
CTAGTGCTCAGCCACTAGGGGCTCATCCATCTGTGCTCAGCCACAGGGATGTCCACATCTCTATCTCATTGCGTCTCACAGGAGAACCACACTCACTAGTGCTCAGCCACTAGGATCACGTTCACCTGTGCTCGGCCACAAGCACGTCCAACTCGACAGATCTCTTTCTCATTGCGTTACACAGGAGAATCATCTGGAGTATCAAATCATCTCAACTCTCTGCACAGAGGAGGCCAATACATCGTTTCATCTCTGTCTTAGAACAATACACGTTCACATGTGCTCAGCCACAGGCACATCTAACTCAGCAAATCTTTTTCTCACTATGTTACACAGGAGAATCATCTGGAGTATCACATCATCTCAACTCTCTGCACAAAGGAAGCCAATACATCGTTTCGTCTCTGTCTCAGAACGATACACCCAACTCATGGGCTTCCCTACACAAGGGCACACAACATTCCATCTCCGTCTCAAAGAGGAACCACACACCCAACTCATGGGCTTCCCTACACAAGGGCACACAACATTCCATCTCCGTCTCAGAGAGGAACCACCCACCCAGTTCATGGGCTTCACCACCTCACACAGGGGCACAACATTCCATCTCTGTCTCAGAGAGGAACCACACACCCATATCATGGGTACACCCAACTCATGGGCTCTCTCTAATGCCGAGTCACTCAGTCTGTGTCCTGGAGGATGTCTCACACAGTTGTAATCATCAACACTGTGGAACTAGGGAAGGACCTCGTTTGTCCTTCTTCTTGAGCACCCAACATTTCCTTTTGGTTGAAGGGATAGGGATTTGGGGTAGACACATAGTCTAGGCTTGTATCTCTCACATTCTAATTCCCCCTAACTAAAGAGAGACCTACAATCTTCTAAAATTAACCTACTACATTCACAACTTTTGCACTTTCAAGTTCACTTATCTTTTATTTAAGTTGTGTAATTTTTATTCAAGGCAATTTACTTTCCATGTGTTTTACTTTCAAAGTAATTTTACCTTTCTAGTCATTTTAAGTTATCTCTTGTTGTGGAATTTTCATGTATTGATGCTTCACTGCTTATTTGGTTAAAGTATTCTTTTGTAATGATCCCAAGCCAAATTTTTCGCTTGGATCACTAACTACCACTGATTTGTTGTTGTGCAGATGTTTATTGAGTTATCCAGTTATTCAGTGCATTCATACAAGATTCATTCAATACATGAAGATCACATTACATTCAAGATATAAAAGCACAAGCAAGATCTGACCTTTTATTATGAGCAATATGGAACCAATACAATAGATAGGCGATCTGGAATAATCATCAGATGGCTTGGAAGACAATAGATATGAGCTGCTACAAAATGCTCTGCCAATACAAAATAAGTCTCCGAAGGCTGGATAAGAAATGAAGACCAATGCCAAGTGCCAAACCCCTCACTGCTGGAAGATGCCACGCTCTGCTGGATAACTGAAGTTCCTCAACAATTCGGCCCTGGTGCCAAAGATGTCCAATCACCTCCAGAAAGATGCCAAACAGTAGATCGGGTGATTGTAAGAACAACCCAGGTGCCCGAATCTCCAATATCCCTCTCAACCTCCGTAGATCTGAACTCCTCCACTGAATGGTGCGCCCCACTGGGTGACTGAAACCCTAGGTGATTCGGCCCTGACAAGGGAAGCCTCCAAATGCCCTAAAACTCCCCAGGAATGTAAATCGGGCTATGTGAACCCCGTAGGAGAAGTTCCAGACTCAGATTCTAAGTGTAGCCTTCTAGATCTGAGTTTCACTGAATCACAGGACGCCCCCTTAGCCTCCAAGACGTCCCAATTCTGCAGACAAATATATGATGATGATAACCCTCTAGAAAAGCCCTCAAACTGATGGTCTCGCCCCTGCAAACAAAACCCAAGTGTCGGAATGGCCCCAGGCCCTCTGGATACGCTGGATCGAACCTCCCTCTAGATGATGGTGCGCCCTTGCTGGAATCACAAGAACAGTACGGCCTGCTAACTTCTGAAGCGCTAGATGGAGATGGGCTGGGAATAGAATGGTGTGGAGGAGTCTTTCATCCCCAAGACCAAGCTGTGGAACAAGGTGAGTGGATATTTCACCACTGAGTTGCTCACGAGGGTTTGTACAGCAAAACCCCCAAACTGAATGCTCAAGAGCAATAGCAAACACTAAACCAAAACCAGAATGAATAATATGTGCACCCCAGCCTCTTACTTATACTTTTCCTTCTAATTCTCAGTTGAGTTAGGTTAACTCCCAGGGTTAACTTCTATTCTTCTGTTGAGTTATCTTTTACTCCCTTTAACCTATTTCTTTCTCAAGTCAATTGAAAAATATAACTTTTAGTCTAGTTGACCTTTCCCCTCAGTGTGAGACTATGGCCTAGTGGGGACACCTAGACCACTACGTCTTCCAGATCTCTTCTTCAAGAGGTGGGGGACATTACATCTTTATTCTTTTGGATATAGTTATATAATCATTTAGTTGTTCAATTCATTGTGTATATATATTTCATGTTGTATTTCAATTTGTAGATAATATTCATAATTGGTTTAAGTGCAAAGTAATTTATTTTACTCATTGTAGATATCCCATAGCATTATTTATTTTTTGTATAATTGTAATTTGTTGTATCTATCATTGAGTCCATTTATTTTTCTTTAGGCATTGGTCTTAATATTATTTAGTGAATAAGGGGTATGCTTATCATTGAAGAGTTGCAATGCATTCATTGCTTGTCATTTGGGTTGGGTCTCCCTAATCTAAGAACTAAAATTAACTCCTAGATCATTTAATCAACCTTAACATAGTTAAGTAGGGTCTACCCCCCTTGGCTTCCCTAGGAGTGAGCCTAGACGGAAGAAGTCCAAATCGAGGTGACAGTGGGTTTGGACTTAGGCTTGTGCCTCCAAGGACACACCAAGTGAGTTGGAGACTTCTCCACGTTAATAGGTGTGTATAAGGACGGGAACACTCCCAACAACAAAATGGTATTAGCTACCAGAGAGATGACCCCCTCACACAAAACTCAGCCCACAGTAAGAGGTTTCAGTTACAATAACAGAGATTCAACCTCCAACAAATAAGAAATGGCCCACAGTGAAAGATTTCGGTCCAATGACAGTTGTCCATGTTGAAATTTTGGTATGCTCGTTTAACCATAGACAATGTCACATTATTGCCACCCAACCATAGGCATTCACATATGCCACCCCTGAGCACACTAACCTTTACTTAGAATAATTCTGACAAGCCTAATACAGAACTAACAGATAAACCCTAGTTGCTAACCGCAGCAACAACTCAAGACAAGTAGGGCGCTCTTTCTCCAAGGGTAGCGCACAAGAGAGAGAGTCTCCATATTCACAGAACAAGTACCATACACAACTGCAGCAGCTACAGCTGCACTACTCTCTCTCTCAAACTTGCGCCATACTTAGCAAGAATATCACCAAGAAAATCAGCAAGAGAGACCAAGACCAAGAGATGACCATGCACCCTTATTCCTCCTTGCAGCTACAACTGCAGCTCTCCACAAGACTTGCACACTAATTGGGTGTACAAATGAGCTAAAACATCCTCTATTTATATTAATCTGTCCAGTGAATTTTCTAGTTGGGCCGACCTGACTTTTTGGTAATTATATTTTTTGTTTCTCTTTTTGCTGTGGAGCCGACTTGTATTTTTGGAATATAATATTCTAATATTATTTATTCTGCTGCGCCAACTTGTCTTCTAGGGTTTCCACACATCTGTTTAATGGTTCACTTGCATCCGGAATATTCTATTCTAAGTCATAGGTTACATGTGGAGGTTAATACCTCCCGCAGCTACCAAAACATCAACACTCCCTCTTAGCTAGGGAGGTATTAACTAAGATGTTCTTCATGTAGTGGTCTCAAACACATCCATCCATCTCACATGGCATGGAAAAGACTCACATGGTCTTGCAGACCAGTCTACAGGTAGCATCACCATAGCCACACAGGCTATCATATGATCAAACAGATCACGTAACAAATATCACCATCATAGTCGCACATTAGCCATGTAGTTGGAAAACACCTCCAACTAGTAACCTTCGATGCTATTGATCAACACTCTAACTGAGAATCATTTTCGACACTACAAGTCGGCATCTAGTTCATACAGAACTAGTAACTCGTCAGCTCACACAAAATCTGACCCAAAAGTTTAACACTCCCTCTTAATGAGGAAGGTATTCCTCTTAGCACAACCATCGTCATTGCTTCTGCGCTTCTGCACACCTCGGTCATTGTCCTATTGTCAATCACGGATCTATATATCATAGGAAGTTATGCACTTTCACTGGAGTAGCATACCAGCTTTCGTTGGAGTAGCATACCAACCTGCGATGGGGTAATATACCAGCCTGCGTTGAAGTAGACTACCAACCTGCGTTGGGCTAGCATACCAACCTGCGTTGGAGTACCAACTTGCACTGGGGTAGCATACCAGCCTGCGTTGAAGTACCAACCTGCGCTGGGATAGCACTCACTACTGGGGATCTCATCACTTCCCTCTACTGGGGAACACATCACTTCTCACTACTGGAGAAAAAAACACTTGGACCACTCCAAGCTTGTCCCTGACAAAGGCTTGGTCAACATATCTGCTACATGTTCGTCGATAGCAATATACTGGAGCAAGTGTCTCGTCATAGTCTTCTCCCTCTTGTTGGGAGAATCCTCTAGACACATATCAAGCTTTGTACATCTCTAGGCTATTTATCTGCAACATGCTTGATCTTGTAGATCAACTTGGAAGTGGTACTTCCCTTCTGGTCTCGTAACCAAGGAAAAGATATGTATCCCAGTCCTTTTGACTGACTTCCTCCTCGGTCACTGTAGCAAAGTCTACTGAAGCAAGGGAATCTTCCCATAAGATCTCATATCTCTTCGAAGCCTCTGAAGCTTCGATCTAGCCTTCTCAACCCATGGCATATGTCTGTCAGTTCCGAAAGACGTCTCTCTCTTCCATCTAAATCTGAAGGTCTCTGAGTCTCCATTCTCCCTCTGAAGCTTGACTCCCTTTGAGTCTATATAATCTTTGGAGCCATCTGCTCCTCATGATATGGCTCATCAATGTTGCATCCTGCAAAGTTTCATGGGACCACGTTGGTCTCTTCTTGGTTACTGCAACGATTCTGGGTAGGCCCTTCTGGCTCTACTAACTCTTCCTGATGCTCTGACGAGTGATCAACTGCACTAGAGGGATTTGTTCGGTCATCTTTGGAGCCTTCTACTGGAAAATACCTTCAAAATAAAAGAGGTTTAAATTTCTCTTGCTAGGCCAAACTGCTCAACAACTTCGTCATAATTCGCTTAAATAAGCAATGCTTTTCCCTTAAGTTGATCTAAAGACATTTAATCAGCAAATCGATGGTAGATTTGGTAACATGCCTTGCTAAAATTGGCCTAATGTCTCATGTGAAATTATTTTTCTCTTGGCTGGAAATCTGATGTCTTTAGAGTTGGGTGGATGATTAAACTTCATTTACAAATAAGTTGATATGTGGAGGATCTAAATCAAATAACTTTATTGGTTTATGCACAAATGAATACTTTCAAATTTTCTCTCTAATGCATGTCTTCACACACTTCTAATGACAACTAATGCTCAACACCTTATTTTCATCGTAGCTGGCATCCTTCACTTACAGCATTCAGTATCAAATCTGATCAGTGGATGTTGATATGAAGCTCACTTATGCTTAAATCTCTCAAAAGAACTTTTTCCAGTTGAGTTTATTTACTTCACATGGTGCATTTCTATGTTGATGGTTTCATGATGATGGATGACCTCTAAATAGCTCTTTTCTCCACATATGCTCTCTGATTTACATTGCTGATTAAGGACAGTTCTATGGTTCTATAATGTCTTGAATAAATTCATGTTGATGGTTGAATGAAACATTGATCACTGCTGTCCAAATCTAACAAGTGATAATTGCAAGGCAAGCTTCTCCTAATGATTGGCACATAAGATAATTGATAAACATGTTCTAAATCTGTCCATAATTTGCAGTGTTTCATGGTGTTTCAATGATGGTGTGAGGTCTCTAACTTGGAGAATGGATTGATAAACGAAATCTGATCTGAAAGTCTGCTATAAATCATTGGGTGGTGATCTGATTGCATCTCCAAGTTTCCAGTCACTTGAAAGTTGATATTGATCTTTATGGATATGGTGGAATGGTTTAATGAATGATATACCCATCACACTTTCAAGTTAATGGTTATATATCATAATCTATAAGGTTTGCAACTTAAATCTGGTTGATATTATCATTTATTGATGTCATTGGTTATATTTGCTTCCCATGGATGAATGATGAATATGAATGAGAACAAAGTTCATACCTTGGCACTCTCATATTTCCTTAAATCTGGTATCTATCTCTTCTTTGAAACATATGAGCATAATTCTTGACCTCATTGAGTAAATGTGTTGAATGTATGATAAGCAAGTTATACTTTTCAATTGTCTCTTGTCACTTTATTTTCCAGCATCATCACAAACACATAACACAATTCATAACCTTTAAAGGCTTGATTTAATTGAAGTTGTTAAATACACCTTACATGTTTTACTTGTCTCTGATTCTCAAGGTATAAGATTAACAATAACCACTAAGTCTTTTGTCAACCCAAGCTAAGAAATACTCTTGCTTCACAACGATCATAGCTTGATTGACCATTAGGTACCCCCCCCCTTAGGTTAGGAAACTCCGTATTCTTAGCCTAAAAACGAGAGGCAAGGCCACTGAGGTGACAGTGGCTGGCTTGCCTAGTAGTTGCTTCTAGGCCCTCTTACCAAGGTTAGGACTTTTCCTTTACCAAGAGTTTGGGTAGTAACACTAACATGGACAGAAATGAGAAGACAAGATTGAATATCAACCATCATTAGCAGATGCAACCATGGAATATTAAATTGTTAATTTAACTAAGCCTATCAATTTTGTTTTTATCCTGGAAATTTATTGTGAATGCTAAGATTTCCAATGGATCCCAAGCAGTAAATACATAATAAATGTAATGAAATAACAATTTAGAAAGTTTCAAAAAGCTTACAAATTTGCTAACCTATTGAGTATTAAGCTTATCATACTTTCTAATCTTTTCCAATATAGTCATGACTGACAAACAATGTTGCGAGTTGGAAGCATTAAGGTCATCATACCTTATGATCTTTTCTTATATTGTGATAAAACTCAACGCACAAAACGACTTCTGGATAATGCACTGCCTCATACTCACTCTGACTTATTTGCTTTGTCTGCAAATTAATGCCAAAACAGTTAGGAGAGTTTGTGCATAAGAATACATCTATGGTAACTGAGAATAAATTACAAGGATAGACGTTGAAAATACAAAAGACTTAAAACATAAAAGAGCTAGTTTAGGCAATATCATTGGCTTCAACCCTATGCGAAATTCTGTAACTATAACATTATAGTTTGTATCATATCATGAGGTCTATCTTTGTTATTAGGTCCAACTCTCTTGTCAAACTCAAGGATCTAAACCACCTATAAATCTAGAGATAGTGAGAGAGCATGGCCTTGGAAAGCTAATCATTTAAGCTCATAGTTTAATCGAAGCTTAGGTTCTAATTTCTTATGTTTCAATTTACACATTTTTTCTATAGCTGGCTAATCTAGTCCTGGTCTTTCCTAGAATTTAGAACACAAGTAGTTCTCACAACATGCATCTTCTGAACTCATTTAACCAAAAACAATGTTAATTACATAAACACGATGCATTTATTAGATGTAAATTAAAAAAGACAACAAACGCATCAAAGTAAATGCCACATTTATTAGTAGAGGAAGAAATGAGAACAGATACAACCATCTAGTTAATGTTCATTCAATTAACTATGGCGAGTTTCATGGAACACCATGTCTTTTTCTTTATGTTCTGTAGTCTCCTCATCATATTTACTTTTTTCAAGATGCTCATCCATGCTCAACAGGTTCATGCTCCAATTCTATAATTTATGTATTGGATTTAACTTTTTTGTATGTTTGGTTTACTCCACTTTCTCCTTGATCAAGATTATGTCAAGAATTTCATATTCTTGAATCTTTGTGTAGTGCAGATGAAGGTGAGTTGATGTTGCCCTCCAAAAAAGTGTTTTTTTAACTACCTTCTTGATTCATTCTTCATAAGCATACAATAAACTTATTTAT
The DNA here is from genome assembly GCA_010110895.2 of Picea sitchensis. Classification (NCBI taxonomy): domain Eukaryota; kingdom Viridiplantae; phylum Streptophyta; class Pinopsida; order Pinales; family Pinaceae; genus Picea; species Picea sitchensis. The sequence goes on from SNQJ01S0194010.1 coordinate 16,173, forward strand.
GCATCCTCTCATCAATAATATTCTTCTTTTAGAACATGTAACTCTCTTTTATTCCATCCTTTCCAAACCTATTTGTCTATTTCTCATGATTTATTTGATTTAAAGGATATTCAAATATGTCACTAACAATGTGAACTTGACCTAGTTATTTTTACTCTTTCTGTGTCCTTATCTCTTCCTGTTGCAAGAGCTGTAATTCTTTTTTGTGTTGGAAGTGCTTCTATAGACGCACCCCAGGGGCTGCGTGACATAGCACGAACCTCCTTCAGCTAAGATGCCAAATCTAATACGGGTGGCCCAAGATTTGCAACCAATCTTGTCCCTTTTTATTGTTCCACTTGGTTGCGACAAACCACAAGGAGAATGGAACCCTAGTGGAGAACTTAATCCTTTTGTCAACCTCCCCAATGAACCAAGCCCCCATTGGCACTATAATTTATATTAGATGATCTCTTTAGGAGATTTCTATATGTCAAATGGAGGAGAAAACAATTTTAAGTTTTCACTTCAAAATATTCATCATAAAGACACTTGGTTTATGCCATAGAACTTGTACATTTTCCAAACCATTTTAATTGTATTCAGTGATCCAAGTTGTGCTCTCCTTGGCTCATCATCTTATAAATCACTCAATAAGTTGGAGGTTGCACTAAGAGTAAAAAGTCAATATCGCATTCTAAAATTATTAGAATCATTCGCATATACAATGCATAGAGAATTCCCTCTACGTTGACCCTTGCTGCTCTACTATGACATGACATACATAAGATAAGATAAGACAAGATAATTTTGTTAATGTTCACAAGTGACCAAAATAGGTAAATGGGACTAGAAAGTACATCAAGCCACAATGGTGATGTGAAAGTGTCAAGATAACTCCTAATTAACAAAATATGTGTGCATGTGTGAAAATAAAAAAAGTGAGTAGAAAGGGGTAAACCCTAACAAAAACTAAAGATGAGTACATCATGATGATAAAGGATGAAAGAGGGTCGCCAATACTTTGCACTAGATGTTGATGTAGAGGTGGAAGAGGAGCTATCTCTACCATCATCAATCACCATGATAGTACAAATGCAAAGATTGCTACTATCCTTTGGAGAATGACTAGGGCTAAGAGGACTTAGCTAGGTAATCCTAGAGGGATCTCAAGTGAAATTAGTGGGAGCTAACCTAACATCAAGGCCAAAGAGAAAAATCTAGTAATGGCCACCTAGGTGCTCAATCTAGGATGGGAGTCGTTCTCTATCGAGATCCCCTGGAGTAGGTACATCTTTGTGGTTTCATGCAAGTAGGTCGTCATTTCCCAACAAAACAAGAGGATGTGCCTTGTCTCGCCGACATATTGTTCTTAATATACATTGCTAGGGTATCTACATGGTGTTAAATGATTGCAATCAACAAGATAAGCTAGATAGGCTTGCCATAGCACAAATGCCTTAGGGTGATGCTTATGTTCGAAAACATTGTGGGCATGGTGTTCATCATGGACTCTCAAGTGGTAGAAATAGTCATGACCTGGTTAATTTATGTCTAATATTTGGCCATAATTGGTCTAGATATTAACCTAGGTTTTTATATTCCATAACAGTTAACCCACATCATCAAAGGTCAAGTTAATAGAAACCCAACCAGGGTAAGAGAGGATTGATGCTTTGTGCACACAACCCTATATTATCATTGTTCTTACCTTTTCGGTAGGGAACACTAAAACATTAAGGAAAGACGTCTTGTACCTAAAACTATACAGTGGGGATGGAGTCATACATAAAAGCTACCTTCTTATCAATTGGGTCTAATTGTGTAGTTAAGAAAGAAGTTGATATCCTCCCTATCCAGGTCCAAGTCCCACTTGTGACATGTTTTCCCCTCATGAGAAGATTGGGGTTGGAAAGGTACCAGCAATCTCACTCTCGATTAAGTGTTAGACGATGGGACAAGATGTTCCAAACAATTTTAGCCAAAGGGGATAGATCAACCGGTAGTTTCCAATGTTGCTACGCATTTGGATAGTTCCATGCTACGAGGTGCCCAATTCAAATCCCTTTGGGTTAGATGCACTAGTCTACATCAACATGTTTACTAGGGATGCCATCCACAAATGTGGGGAAGCATCCCTTGCATTTCCTTGCAAGGTTTTCCTTGGAATAAAAAAAGAAAGATAGAATCCATTTTCCAATGTTTAGGGGATAGTTATGACCACATGGTGCTAACCTTCAGAGGACAAGTCTCCATTGGGAGGTTTGAGCAAGACATACATGTGATCCATAAATTGTAGGCCTACAACCCGTCCATCTCACCAACACAGATAATCACTACAAATTTAAAATGTTATGTCTCTACAATTTACAAACAAGTTGAGCTCGTTGTTAAGATTTGGCTTCAATGCTCGGTTTGTTTGCTTGAGGTGCCAAGGCCAGTGCCCAACAATGGATTCAAGTGCACTTTGTTTCAATTGCTAGCAATAGAATATCTCTCAATACCCCACTTTGTTTACGAGGGGTATTCAAATCCAACACTCTACAATTTAAATGTGCATACACAACACTCAGACCTAAGTTGCACGATACGGGGAAACGGGTGCATGTTTTCAAAATGGAAATGCACTGGAAATGTGACCCCCTAAAAATTTGGAAACGGGGAAGCATGATATATATATATATATAATGTACAATTTTATAATAGCACATTATATTGAAACTTTGAAAGAAATCATTATGAATAAATGAGCATCAACATTTAAATCACAAGCAATGTTCCATCATCACTTATATTGGGATCCTCATCATTAGTATCGCCCTTTACCTCTTGTCTAGCCTTTGTATCTACCTTGATCCTCTTGGGACATCAATCAACACCACCGAATTTTAGTGAAACTTCCTAATCCTGTTGATGTTTGTAGCATCGGAAAGGAACTTCCGCACAAGTCTAGTGTCAGACGTATGGAAGTCGTCCAAAAAGGACCTTTCTTATCTTTGTAATTCACTTTAACTAAAGATAATTATTAAAGTGAATAGACTTTTATATTGAGTTGATTAATGTATAATAAAATGGAAAGTATTTACATTAGTGATTTAGATATAATCTCCAACATCAATTGGGATTTAATCTCAACCGTCAATCTCATCAAGAGATTAGGGTTATGGAGACTTGGTCATCAACTCAAAGTTATAAAAGAAAGACAAAGTGAAAGGAGTAGACACAGAAAAGAGTGTTAGAGAAACACAAGTGAGACACAGAGAGAGTGATGAAGGATTTTCACTCAATGTGCAAGTTCAAAGGAGGAAAGAGGAAATAGTTTGTAGTAGAAGAGATCAACCCTGCAAGGTGTTGTTGCAGCAAAAGAGGATCAGGTTGTTGTAGAATATAGGGCGCAAGAGGGTTTTTCACCAAGCCATATAGGGCCGAGTTGCAGGTGCACCAGAATAGCCATGTTTTTGAAAAAAATTCTAAGGCACTTGTTATCCCCTAGCCTAGGGATAACTAAGGAGATCATGTCTCGAGGCCCACATGTTGTAGACATGGAGTGTCAAGAGTCAGATGGACAGAGCATAGCCTTGGAGGGGCCCTTCTTTTCATTGATGCATCCTACACATCGCCAGCAGCAGCACCCACCACACCGTCCTTGTCCCAAAAGGCAGGTGGTCTTGCTCCATGAGGTAATGAGTCCAAGTATCATGGTACGTATCACTCTGATATTTGAGGCATTTGAACATGTTGCAACGAATCTTTCTTGATTTCAAAACGTTTGCTTGGAATTTATGTTCATTGCCTTGTTCAAACCTGGGAGAGTGACACGGTGCCTTAGTAAGTTGGTTCAGCTTAGGATAGGTTGCTACTGGGTGGTTCCTTGAAAAGTCATCGTCCATTCCCTACCATACTTATCACTTTCCATACGTATTCCCTCCATCTCCCTAGTCTTTTGGGCATTGGGATGAATTAAGCCAGGAAGGGTTATACCTTGCCTCATGGGAAGAAGGGGCTGAAGGCCCAGAGGGTAAAAGCAGTTGGCAAAAGATAAAAGCCAATCATAAAACCTTTTAGATGCTTCGCCCAGGGATCCCCGAGAAAGCAATGAAATGCTTCTCCATAAGAAATGGGGGACCCACAAAATGAATAATGATGAATACTCAAGGTGTTCGTTGGGGGATAGGAGGTCTCATCACGAGTCGGCCTATCATGATCATAAGTATTTAGCGGTATGACATTACCATCATCTGGTCACCAAGCCAAGGTAATGGCTCTCAATTGCATGAATGAGGGAAAGGGGTCTCATCACGAGCCAGCATTCTCATTTCCGCGAGGTATTTGTGAATGACATTGGCGTATCTAGACACCAAGCCAGGACAGTGGCCTCCAACTAATTCCTTGAAACATGAAAGAAAGAGCTAATAAGAAGAATGGCAAACAAATGGCCTTGGAAAAATTGCATTGCGTACAAAGGGCAGCTCACCCTCTACAAAGGCGCCCATAGGTAAGACAATACAAACCCTTGTATGTCATGAACCCCATGCCCAAGAGTTTACCCCACATCATATCACATGCACACATGACTAGGATTGGTTCACACATGACTGGGATTGGTTCCACCTAGGAAACACCCTAGGGGTTATTGACCTAATAGGACATCCTGAGACCCTCTCTAAACCTAAATTTGGAAAGTTGTATAACGTCTTTGAGCATTTGTTTGGGTTAGGGGGTTTTGAGGCATATGTTCGGGTGTTTTTATTATTAGATGTGATTTACTTGCTATGATACTTGTGACTCATGGACCCCTGGAGGGTGTACTTGTTGTCTTTACAAGACTTTTCCCGGTGGACAGGTATTCATGAGGAAATGATCAGTTCGAACCTTCATGAGGGCCTATAGCCCATGGATGGACGCTGAAACCCCAAGCAAGGGGCATGACGGAGATTGTTGACTTGCATCGGGAAGAAGAAGGTCGTTACCTTTGGAGGCACTTTGGCAAACCTAGACCTAGGGTTTCATGCTCCTACCACTTGGACGTTAGCCCTTGGGAGGCCCTAGACGTCACCATTTCAGCCCTAGACGTCACCTATCAGCTAGGGTTTGACATTTTGGAGGCATTGATGAGGCCTATGGCATGTGTGGGCATGATTTGAGGCCTTTGGAGGCATCGCACTGCACCTTTCTTGCTCAACGTCACCCTAGAGGGGCATGACATCACCCTTGGAGGAGATTTTAGATGCAATTTTATTTTATTTTGTCAAGATCTAATTTTTGTAACAATTTGTTCAGGGTCAGCCCTGTTTTTGACCTATAATTAATTAAAGGTCATAATTTGGTATAAATAAACAAAGGTACATTCATTTTTAGATCATAACTCTCACTTGGGAGAGTGAGGTCTGAAATTTGTGCCCTATTGGGGAGTCTTTGGCTGAAATAAGGAAGGCGCACTTGTCTTGGAGGATTTTCTTTTGCAACTTGGATCAATTTTATAAAGTGTTATGGCAATCTATTGTTGTTTTGCATGATTATTCTTGGTGCAAGTAAGTAAATTTTACTTTTGTCATTTGTTTGAATGGTCAATGTATGGTTTACTTGCTCATATGAGATTATGAAATTGCGTGCCTAATTAATGTTAGAAGTAAAGAACTTAAGGTGCTATTTCTTTGCTTTCTATTTGCCAAGCTTTACTAATTTGATTTAATAACTTGTCAAGCCTCTAGAGCCCTAAAGTGCTAGCACTTTAAAGGCATTGATCAAGTTGCTGTTACATATAAATTTAATCTTCAAAAGGTCTAAGAAGAAGGAGACGCTAGGGCCTAGAAGAGCCTACACCCTAGCTAGCTCTTTTCTTAAGGTTTAGAACTTACGAGGACTTAAGGTGCTACTCCTCCTAGGCATCTCTTCCCTCTTAGATCAGCATTATCATCTTGTTATCAGCCTCAAACAGAAAGCCGCCACCTTTCACTCCATCACCCCCTTGTAAGTCACTAATCTTCAAACTCTATCTCCTTGAGAAATCAACCAAAAAATTCAGACTTCTACTTGCTAACCTAACCTAACCCACTAACCTATCCTAGAACTACTAACTGCTGACTTGCTGCTATCATAATCACTGTTACAGCCATTATCTAGCAGCCTATTCAAGTCTACCAGTTAACTAAATCAACCCAGAATTTGCATTGGGCAAAGTAATATCAATTGAAGTTAAAGTATGCATTTAATTGCCTCCACAAAGTGCATTTTCTGAAAGGTATATTGCTGCTGTCACATCTTTATCTTGTTGCTGTGACAACTGCTGTTATAATCATCTTTAGCAGCCTGTTAAAGTTCATTTGCTAGCTAAAACAATTCTGGAACTTGCATGTGACAAAATATTATCATTTGAGACCTTAATTATCTCACTATATTGTCTAAGCAAGTGCATTTTCTGGAATATATGTTGCAGCTGTTATCACTGTACTTAATGCTCTTATACATTTATCATTTGCTGCATACTCTTGTTTACTAGCAATTTTTATTACAAGTTCACTATCTTGCTGAAGCACTAATATCAATTATTGTACATAAACTGCCATAACGTTTGTTGTTGTCTTGGTAAAAGGAAGGTACATTCCTTTAATCCCTCGCTTCATCCTTCAAGACTTAGACCTGATTTGAGTGACCTAGAGAGAGAGGGGTAGTTTACCTTGTCCTTTTCCCTTCCTCAAACCCCCTAGGTCTTGGGACATCTCCCTTGGAGTGGGTTTTTCCTCCTAAACATAAAAGGGGTACCCTGTTGAGGTGACAGTGACAAGATTACCCCTGTGTTACGCCAATCTCTTCCCACTTGCCTTAGGCTTTGGGCAAGTACAGATTGTGCGATAACAATACTAAACTAGGATAGGGGTGTATGCCCTTATACTCCCTATCTAGCCTTGGCCAAAACAACCTTATCTTGAATTATAAATGATAATAACAAAGTAAAGACACCATACCATTCAAGAAAAAGCATTAACATGACAAAGTAAACCTCCACAAAAGCAAGAGAATGACCTCCTAGAGATAGCGCACCATCATCATCATCACACCATAACTAAAAAGCATTATCCCATAGCACAAGAGGAAAAATACTCCAAGTGTAGCGAAAATTTCAGACCAATACTTCTCACAAGAGGGAGAGTTATGTCAAAATGAGATCTTATGATCTCTTAATTATACAAAATGTCACCAAGGTGACTTGTCCACATATTAAGGGGTAAACCACAAGACTAGGGGTCAACAACCCTAATCTTGCCCC
>SNQJ01S0194011.1:17701-34593 GCA_010110895.2 Picea sitchensis
GTGTAGAGGATCCATGGGCATTGTTGCCCTGGATTGTTGACTATGTAACCATGTAACCCCATGTATGCAAAGAAAACAACAAGTGAGAAAATGTTGGGTATGTGTTATATTCTTTGCACGAGTAGTAGTGTCACATATTTAGGTGGTTTTTCGGCACATGGTTTCTTTTCCAATGGTTTTCTATTTCCGGTTAAGGAATTAGGGTTGTTGACTAATCCAAGTCATTGGGTTAGGGTTTTGGATGCTTCTTGCTCCTATATGTATATTGTATTGTAAACAATGTACCACTATAAATGAATATAGAATATGCTGGTTTTCTCGGTTTGGGTTTCCAGGGGAAAAATCTCTGTGTAATGTTTGTATTTTTCATTGTATCTTTTCTGTTCTTTTACTGAAAATCAGTTTGCAGTAAATATTGTACAAGGTTAAAATCTACACACATTTCAAAGACATCATTTTCAAAGACATTGCAGATTCATTGATTTGGAAGCATCTTGTCATTTGTAGCCACTACTATAAACATAGATTAATATTTTTCAAGAGTTTCTATTGGCCATTAGTGAACTATTTGGAGAAGTGACAACCTACTTCTTCATTATTGAAGTCTAAAATAGAAGCGATGAACAAGAACATGAGCTACTTTGAATTTGAGGTGCATCAATTCATAGGCATGCTTCTAATGATGAAATTGTATAATTCATTGATAGATACATATATTTTGATTTTACATTGCTTGATGAAGATCTTATGAAGATTCAAACTCATTACCATACAAAATCTTACAAGAAATATCAATGATGCAATTATAGATTTAATTTTCCACTCCCTCTAATGGAAAAAAAAACCACTATATTCTATCCATTATAGCACAATGACGACATTTGTAATGAAAAAGGAAAATAACTATTTTCTCTTTTACAATCAAAGAGCTATCATAAAATCATGTCTTACAGGGCCTTATTGTCTAACTTGAAATTACCTAGAGATGAAATGTTGCATTTTTCTCTTTTATGGTTAATTCTAATTTAGAAGAAAAATCCATTAGGCATATAGATAAATGCATTTTCTAAAAAAGTTCCACAACTATGAAATGCAAATACAAATCCACATTTCATTTTAGATGCCTATATTGTAGCGACATACTACAGCTTGTACATCACAAAGATGGATCTCATGCTGACAAATGATTTTAAGAAATCTGAGAGGAATGCTTATACAACTATGATGGGAAAATTGAAACTATTCACAAGCTTGGAAATGCACTTCTTAACATGCAAAAAAAAATGTCTAGTCGACAAGCTGTCCACATTGTCCTTTGTTTGCTTCTATATTCTACGTCTAGGAAAAAAATATTCATTAACACAACTCCATTTGACAACAAAACATTTTTTTTTTAAGAAACCCACACTAGTGCAAGAGGAACCTAATGATTGTAAAGACATTATGTGCTCTTTTATTGTCAACAAGTGCATTGCAAGACCTTATCAATTTGAGGATATCTACTTGGTAGAATATATTGCTTCATACTCATGGTCAAAATGGCAAATCATTTAAAAAAAAAAAAAAAACATCCATGCATTATATGATCGATTTGGTACAATAAACACACAGGCCCAGATAAATTTTTTTTAGCAGTCTTTGTTTTGTTTTTAGTAGGATAATAATGACATGGACAAAGGTAAGTCTTCATACATGTTTTCAACAAAAGAAATGATTGTATGGTTTGCGTACAACTCTCCATTCATAGGAAACAAGTATCTCATGAACAAAGATGAACTCATTTGCGTTTCAAAGATTTGGAAGAAAAAAATGAGAAATTAAGTTGGGTCAAATTCTGAAGAGATATATAATAAATTTATCATTCATTTAAAAAAGTTTTGAAAAAACACATACTCGAACCTGTGTTCGAAATAAAATTCCATAACAAAACCATGAAAGTTGCGTTTTTTTTGAGAGATTCTCCTGTAGAATCCGAATATGAAAATAACTCATAAATATGTAGAACTGTGAAGTTAAAAAACTCTCTATAAAAGTTGTCCATTATAAATGATGTAATGCTCAACTAATGGAAGTTGGAAACAACTTTTTCTCTTTGATTTTGTCATTTTGTTGAAGAGAGTCGAAGATGAGCGAATCAGTATAGAATTCTCATGGAAAATGGAAGGAAAGCTTTTAGTGGGTGGGTGTTGTTGCATATGTATCGTAACAGAAACACGTGAGTTGAAGTTGCCTGCATGACAAATCGAGATTCCACCTCTCACAAAGCTGAAGTTTGCGTCTGAATATAAATATCTTTTGGTCGAGGAGTGATGGTTTCTCAATCTTAACCGCTCTCAACTTCTGTGGGCCGCAACATAAATCAAGGAAGTCTACTGTCAAAACCTCTATCAAAGGCGGCCTTCTAGATATAAATTATTGAAGGTGGCAGGTTGGGTTGGATTGAGTAGGGCCACATCCTTTCTTAATGACTTTCATGCCTGTGATTACTTCCCCACACATATCACTGGAGACAATAGTATCTCCAATGTACTGTGCCACTTTGTTAAATACCGTGTCTCCAATCTTTATAAGCTGCTCCTCAGTACTGTGTCTCTCAGACTTTTTAGAGAAAAGGTAACATCATCATTGCAATTGGTTAAATTTTAATTGATCTTAATTTTTAATATTTTAATTTACATTTACAGTTTTCATTTTTATAATAGTTTAATTATTTTTTAAATTTTTTTGTATTTAATCACCAACCAACAAAATCAATGTAACTGAGTTACATTATGGTAATGTACCTGTGTTTTGATAAATTGAAACTGTGTAAATAGTTATACTGATTTTGGAATAATCTAAGTTAGTAGAGGAGACACTGCAATTTGAGTGGCCAACATGAAAAAAGTTTCATAATAATATCCTCTTTCTTTATATTTTAAGTTGTATTATATTAGGTTCTATTCCTTTTTATCCATAATCTCTTTAGATTCTAGAGGAATATGCACATACAAAGCATGGATATATTTATTCAACTATAGTGTTAGATTTTTAGTGTTAGATTTTTAGCCTAGAAGACTTTGATTTGATTCTTCATTGTAGTGAAGAATATGTTTTAATGTGGAGAATATGTGGTGTGGTTCTAGCTGCAACAAATTTTTGTCCTGCCTCCATTTATCACCATGTATGAAATAAACTAGTTGATGGACATATACTAGTTGATGCACAGATCCCAAGGAGAGAGAAGTGCCAACCTTCTCATTTTGAGTTAAATTTCAAAAATTTAATGTAATTAAATATTGTAAGGCTCGAGGAAGATAGAGCCATTGCATTGTGTAAGGATAAGTGTAAGTCGCCTCTAATGGCTGACAGGTAAATGGATCTAGATCCGATTCAGACTAGATGTAAATTAATTGTAATTTAATGTAAGTCGGTGGAGGAAGGCTCGAGAAGCCCCTCTTTTGTAAAAATCTCAATGTATTGAGATTAGATAGGCAATAGGCATTAAAAGAATTAGAGAAGGAGAGAATCTCATGAGAAGAGCAAGAGAAGAGAGGAGAGGAAAGAATAACTGAGACTCTGTCGCAGTCAAGTCTTGTAAACATTGTACAAAGCATTCAGATTTAATACAAAGGAAGATTTCCCTGCATATGAGTCTATGTGTATGCGTTCTTTGTTTCTGAATGTTTGTTTTCTGAATATTTACTATATATGTTTATGAATGCCATGAGTGCAATTGTGTTCCCTTTGCAGGAATAGATAGACTTCTCTATATGTGTGAATTTTTGGGTTGTTCTAAGCTCTCAAGGCTAGTGCAAGGAGTGCACATCAGAGTTATTGGAAAACTCTGAGAAGCCAACACAAGGAGTGCGCAAGAACTCAGTTTCGAGTTCAGGAAGAGCGTGCCAGGTGGGCACACTAGAACAGGTCATAATCTCAGAAGGGATAGTGCAAGGAGTTCACAGAGTGAGCGCAAGGAGTGCACTTACACTCAGAGCAGTGTAAAATCTCAAGGGAAGGCTAGTGCAAGTGTGCACAGAGTAAGTGCAAGAAGTCCGCAGGTGAGTTTATGAAGTCCAAGACAAAGGAGGAAAGTGCAAGGAGTGCACGAAGCCAACACTTTGAAAAAGTGTTGATCAAGCTCAGAAGGAAGAGCACAGAGTGCCAGGAGGGCACTGAGAGAACACTCTTATAGTGTTCACAAGTTCAGGAGGAAGAGCATGGGTTCCTGGAGGGCACAAGAAGTCACCTGAAAGAACAATGGGATAAACCCTTTGAAGAAAAAGAACTCCAAGCTCAGAAGAGAAAACGCAAGTGTGCGCAGAGCTTACCCAAGGACTGTAGAAGGTGAGAACTTTATAAAGTTATAGACTGCAGAGAAGCGAAATAAGTGCGCAGGTGACTTCTTTAAGTCACAAAGCTCAAGAGGGAAGCGCAAGGTGTGCGCCAGAGGTCTGAGTATTTTGACTGGACAAAGCTCAGGAGGTGTAATGCAAGAAGAGATCAAGGAGTGACCCTGCAGAGGAGAAAGAAAAGGCCATGCCTTTGAAAATATGAGAAATTCTCTTTATTGAAGGGAAGCGGAGCCGAGAAGCAGAAGAAGCCTCACATCCATCGGATTGGTAGCCCTTCGGCGTGAAGTGGAGGAGAGATCTCTTTGTTTAGAGAAGAGTGGATGAGATCAGTTTGGGAGAATAAAGAACCCCACACAGTTGTTGGATCAAGGTAAGGAGCACAGATGTTAAACCCTCAAGTCCTTTGGACTTCGTTACTTCGATAGTTTTTAAGTTTTTGTTGAAAGGCAGGCAAAAGCCCCGAATCTCCGAAGTCCTGGAGTGAACCTACGTCGTAGATCACTGGGAGGAGTGCCAGCTGTTGGATTGCCTGTGTATAGATCTTGGTCGTTGGATCAAACCCAGATGTAGGAGAAGCATCGTGGAGAAGATCAGATCCCAACCATTGAATCTACACGTAGGTGAGAGTGAGTTGTAGATCTCACGAAAGTTTGAAGATTTGACACTCTGGGATAATTTGGTCGTTATTGCGCAAAGGGAAGAATTCCTCGAAGCCCGGAGTCAATCCAGGTCATTCATTGATGGGTGAACGTGAAACTTGGATCTCCACTCTTCGAGAGTCTGACATTTGACAATTCAGGAGGCAGTGTGTATTGGAGTCTTAGAAATCCCAAATCCTAGAGTTCCAGAGTGGATTCCACTCATTGGTTGTTGGAGGACTGTGAGTCGTAGATCACCGGTTCAAAGGTATTGTGTGTAGTATTGGAGAAAAGTCACGAATCCTGGAGTCCCAGAGTTCTTATCAGTCGTAGATTGCGGCAAAGAGCATGGACCGTCGATCCCATAATAGTTCGGGAGTTCCCCAATTCGACGTTCGGGGGAATTGACATGTTGTGTGGTTAAAACCACTGAAGCCCGAAGCAGTGTTGGAGTCCCAAAGCACTGGAGAGTGCCCATTCGGGAGTTCGCTAGTTCGACGTTCAGGTGATTTGCGTCGTTGTGTTGAAAAAACCTCAGAAGTCCAAAGTTCCAGAGCGTCGGAGTCCCGAAGCTCCGGATAAGCGCCTTTCAGCTTAAGTCCTTGATCCTAGCCCTCATTCAAATGCGATTTTGGCTGAAATTAAGGGGCTAGCACCCGAAAATTGATTTTAAGACAGAAGGGGGCTTAGAGAAGGAGCCCATGGGTTTCTGATTTGTACGAACCTACATTTGGAGGAAAGCCAAATGGGCCTATGTACATTGGAGGGGATCCAACAGGGATTCGAGAGATGATTCAAATCCTTAGAAGAACGATCTTAGATCGGGAGGTCGCGCGAACCCCTAGGATGGGTGGGGGTTTGCATCATATGGTATCAGAGCCCAGATAAAGTTTTTTTATGATACCATCAAATAGTATCAGAGCTTAGAAAATATTTTGTATGATACCATCAAATGGTATTAGAGAAGATTTTTGTTTGTAGACAACAGGAAAAGGAGGAGAAGGAAGAGTATTGATACTCTATGTGAAGAACTGTTTGCAAGTGTGCAACAGACAACACACTTGCCAGGAGGGAAGGGAAAGGAGAAAATGGCTATTGAAGGCCATAGACAAGGTCCAAGAGGATACCACAAATAGATGAGAAGAGAGGAGATGGATAAAGAGCTCAAGGAGACTCGAGAGGATCTCGACAGGTTGATGATAAAAATGCAGCACAAGGAAGCTAGAGGTATGAGTGGCCCATGAAGAGGAAGGTGAAGTGCCATATCCAACAATTGATTTCCAGGAAGCAGAAGAAAATATTGAGGAGGTGGATAAGGCAAGTGGAAAACCTCAGGAGCAGAAGATGGTTTACATCTTTGAACCAAAATATGGAGAAAACCTCAATGAGGAGGAAGAGAGATCAACTGAAGATCTCATATATTTCCAGGAGGGAAATAAGAAGGGATCAGTGGAAGATCTCAAAGAATGTCAGGAGGACAGAAAGAAAAATACAAGTTTCTAGGTGGGAAAAGAGGAGATGAGAATGTCTGGGAGTCTTAGGAACTTAGAGAAGAGTTCAGATCAGCAAGGAGTGCTGACAGAAAAGGAGGAGGAGATGAGATTGTCTGAGAGTCTCAGGAACTCAGAGGAGAGTTTAGATCAGCAAGGATTTCTTACTGGAGAGGAGAAGGATCAAAGGTGCATTATGATCATTGGGAGAATCATCATATTCCAGCCAAGAAGCCTAGCAGAGGCCAATGCATGTGTTGTGCATGAGGAGGTGATGTTGGAGGCATCAAATGTTTTTAAAAATGATGGTTTATGTGTAACTGTAGATGAAGAAGAAGAATTATAGCCAACAGAGACTATCATGCAGGAGGAGCATTCAAATGCAATGTTCACTCAGTGGGAGACAAAGTTGAGGTTACTGGAGGATTGGTTAGACAATCCAAAATCAGAGGAAGATTACCAGAAGGAGACAGTCATGCAGAAAGGAGAATAATTCCAGCATGAGGAGTAGTTGGATGAAGCTGGACTTATGCCAACCCAAGGAGAGGACAGATAAATAAAGCAAATGGCAGAAAGAGAACTGTCAGATGAGATGTTTGAGCAACAACTTAGTAACATTGTTGCATAATTGGAGTATGCAGTGGAGTGGCAAGCCAATGCCACAGGTAATGAATTTAGCATGGGAGATCATGATGATATACCCTTTTATCTGTGTGAAGAAGTGGAATCCCTGAGAGAAGGAGAAATAGCCCAGAGGAGGCTTGTCCAACAAGTCAAGTTGGAGATTGATGAAGAAGATGAGATGCAACAACAGAGTAGATTGGAGGAGAGGATCCAGCCCATGGACACGTTGGACGAGGAAATTCAGGAAATAAGGAGGATAATGATGAAGTCAGCAAGGGAGATAGTCAACAACAGGTGGAGGTTGACAAGAGGAGATTGCAGTGGCAAGATAAATGCATCCCTACAACAGAAAATCTGGAAACCTAGAGAAAATCTTGCAGCAACATCAAGACAACAACAATAGAAATGAAAAGGAGCAGATGGGCAGCTCGAACATGGAGTTTGGGATCCAGGACGATTGCAATGGCAACAATAGAGGGGCCATGAGAAGGATCTCATGATTTTGTCAGTAGAGCAGTATGATGCAGGAGCATCAACAACCAGTGCAACAATGCACAAGGAGGGAGCAGATCCCGAGGAGAGAGAAGTGCCAACCTTCTCATTTTGAGTTAAATCTCAAAAATTTAATGTAATTAAATATTGTAAGGCTCGAGGAAGAGAGAGCCATTGCATTTTGTAAGGATAAGCGTAAGTCTCCTTTAATGGCTCGCAGGTAGATGGATCTAGATCCGATTCAGACTAGATGTAAATTAATTGTAATTTAATGTAAGTAGGTAGAGGAAGGCTCAAGAAGCCCCTCTTTTGTAAAAATCTCAATGTATTTTGATTAGATAGGAAATAGGCATTAGAAGAATTAGAGAAGGAGAGAAGATCATGAGAAGAGCAAGAGAAGAGAGGAGAGGAAAGAAGAACTGAGACTCTGCTGCAGTCAAGTCTTGCAAACATTGTACAAAACATTCAGATTTAATACAAAGGCAGATTTCCCTGCATATGAGTCTCTGTGTGTGTTCTCTGTTTCTAAGTGTTTATTTTCTAAATATTTATTGTATATGTTTATGAATTCCATGAGTGCAACTGTGTTCCTTTTTCATGAATATATATACTTCTCTATTTGTGTGAATTTTTGGGTTGTTCTAGGCTCTCAAGGATACTCCATTCTAATTTTAATACACACTTTTTCTGCATAATACAATAAGTATTATTTCAAAAATATAAGTGTTCTAAACACTAGAGAGAAAAATGAGACTAAATAATAAAAGATAATTTTGAGGTAGAGAAACACTATGCTTTGCAAAACAACCCAAAGGAATTCAACAATAGCTCAAGACTACTAATTAGACATCACCTATAATGATCTGTTTATGACCCAAGGAATTATGATGGCTACTTTGGGATAACAAATATAGGTTCATTAAAAGTCCAATGCCATTCATTATCCACTAATAATGAATATTAGATTAGGATTTTTACTTTACAGTTTATACCACTATGTATTAGGTCATTTGGTTGAGTGTCCATAGTCTTTGTCACAAGTATAAAATGATCATTACAATTAAACATAGTAACAATATAAAAGTTTTGGAAAAATGGATTAACCTTGATATATTGCAAACATTTCACTGTGAAAAGATAAATTGATATAACAAAACAAATAAGAAAATCTATAATAAAACTATGCACAATTTTTTTTTGTCTTCAATATATTGCAAGGAGTAGACAACCATATAAATTGATGAAAAGGTGTGTGTGTGTATTGTAAAACCTGAAATATAATGGAGGACATCTACAATAACTCATTTGGAAGAAAATTTCATGGTTAAGGTACTCAACTCACTACATGCACTAATAGAAACATATACCTTATATTTTGCTTGAAAAATAACATACCAGTTTTAGAAAAAGTCAAATTTCACCTGGTTATTCACAATTTCTATAAATAAAAATTATGTATTCGGAAAGCTAATTCAGTTTCCTATATTTCATATTTTTACACCATATTCAAATTCATTGTAAAAGTACTTTCAATAATCCCTCCAAATTAATAAATTGTTTTTTTTTCTATGTTTGCTTTCAATTTCTTACATTTCATGTTTTTACACCATATTCAAATTCATTAAAAAAGTACCTTGAATAATCCCTCCAAGTTAACATATTGTTGTTTTTTAATATTTCCATTGCCACTAACAAGTCATGAGAGACCATCATTAACTTGCGCCCACCCACATTTGACTTATAACCTTCTAAATGACAACATACCATGGGTGTATGGCTTCATTGATGGTTTGTGGTAGTGGAATCTTGTAACAACTATAAGGTGAATAAATTTCTAAGCGGATCAATTCAATCCACTTAACAACTAAAAATGGCATCACAAAATTAGTTAGAATTTCTGCATTCTAAGACCTAAGCTTATCTCAATTGCAGATTAAGGCATCCAATGGACATGGAGCAAAGTCAATTGTTGAATTTACTCCATGTTTGTTGGATGCCCTGAAAATCTGCAATGGAGATAAGGATACTCCATTCTAAGTAACTCACTAGTGAGCAACATAAGTGACTTAGTAATTGAGATAAGGATACTCCATTTTAAGTAACTCGCTAGTGAACAACATGAGCGACTTAGTAATTGAGATAAGGATACTCCATTCTAAGTAACTCACTAGTGAGCAACAAGAGTGACTTTGTAATTGAACAAATTCAACATTTTGGACATGTACATTTTTTTTTTTTATTGACAAGGCAAATTTCCTCTAACAAGTTTTTTTTTCAAAATTCCAATGATTTGAATGTATTAAAATGGGCAACATGAGTGACTTATTAATTGAACAAATTTAACTTTTTGGACAAGTAAATTTTTTATTGACAAGGTAAAGTTCCTCTAACAAGTTTTCTTTTCAAAATTCCAATAATTTTAATCTATTAAAATGGGCAAAATCCTTTAAGACACACAATTCCATGATCAAAATTCCATCAATAAAATATAATTATAACTTTTTACATCCATTAAATTATCAAATTTAATACAAATTTTCATTTAAAAAATTAAATTTCTAAATCTCTTCATTCATCAACTTACCCCCATAAAGATTTCCCTTCTACAACCTCGCTGCACGAGGTTAACTTTCACTCAACAGAGCTCACATTCAATCCCTTTGTCCATTTACCACTATAGTGGATTGTGTGGTGTCCATTTGGCTTAAAAGATTATGTGTGCTTTGTAAAAAAACTTGAAGTATTGTTTCACCTGCCTCTGTCTTGTTCTTTGTTGCTACAGTTATCCCGGTGGAAGCTTGGGAACAGTAGACTTTTACCCATTGTTCAATAATCCTCTCAACAGCGATACGTTTTACTCCGAGTAATCATTACAGAATATATTCTCAAAGATTTAATCTATTGTTTCTCTTGTTATTCTGCCAATGGCGTGGGCTAAGCATTCATTAAAATGTTTAGTTTTCCATGGTCTTTATAAAAATGCTTTTGGCTCAAATCCAAAATTTAAATGGCAATAATCTCATAACTGTAATTTCCTCTACCCAAAACTATGTTTCAAACTTTTTCTACAGTCTCTAAATTTAATTTTGATTAGCAAACGTGTACAAAAGATTGATCGTCAAACGTTTCCTATCGTCTCTAAATTTAATTAAGATTAGCAACGTCTACGACACAGATTAACAGCACAGAATTCGCTTAAATCGTTCATGCATTTTTTAAAAATAAAACGATTCATTTTTTTTTATGTAATTTCTCAATTGTTTATATATAATAGAACTTGTTTTGTTTTTTTGGATGTAAGAAAACAGGTTAACTGTCCAAGACCCAGAGGTATCTGGTAGGATAATGAAAGTTTAGCTCTGCCCTCTTATGGATCATTTGGAGTGTGGTTTTCTTTGAATATCTGTGATGAGTCTGTCTGCATTCTGGGATAGCAGTCAGTGATGACTGTCCCCACTGATAGTTTGACATTCTAAGTTATGATAGGTTTTCTCACTTTCTGTTAATTTGACATTCTAAGTTATGATAAATTTTCCCACTAAAAAAAAATAAATGCAACTATTATCTTGTCTTCATCAAACAACAAATGATATGATTATGTAACTGTTTCTTTTGAGATTTAGAATATATCGCTAAATATAAAAAAAAATGAACCTGAGTTTTCAAAACTCGATGAATGGAATAAATGGCAAAAAACCAATTACAATAAACGTGTTATTTCCATTTACATATCTGCATCCTGTAGCTAATGTGACTAAAAAAAGCTGTGCCCATACTCAGACGTGTCTTAACGCAAAACCCATCACTGATTTATATATCGAAGGCGGCTCTGGATGGCAATCGTGTGCGAAAGAATTACTGTAGTGGCCCACAAAAGTTGAGACTGGTCAAGATTGAGAAATCAGGACAGTGGGCGACAGTAGATGCTACGCCGACCAAAAGCTTCCTGTCACCAGAAGGCAGCCAACCAGTGGGTAAAGCTACCTATTACCATACGGAACTTCAGTTCTGGCAGAGGTGGAGTCGGAATGCACCATACATTTCAATCACGTGTTCCTTTAGGGTACGTCAGCAACAACACCGACCCTCTACTCACTCTTTATGACAGCAACAGCACCGACCCACTACTCACTCTGTATGCAGTGGTGTATACTGTTGTATATGAAATAACTTCAAATCCAATCTAATGGTGTATATGCCTACATACAGAGTATTCTCATTTAAAATAACTTTAAATTTGGGCGTTGGCTAAACGTTCTACTTTTTGAGTTTTTTTGGTACGAATTGGTCGGAGTTCAGCGATGTAAATTTGGACAAAATCTCTATTTTTCTGTTATTTAAATTGTCTTTCTGAATGCATAAATAGATTCAGCTTGCTGAAAAACCCCTAGGACACTCCGATTATACAAACTTAGCCACTCAAATCTGAAGATCCAACCATTCATCACCGGATTTCGAGCAAAATCAAACGAAAAAAGTGGCCAAAACCCCCGCCAAAAGTAGAACATTTAGACTACTCTTTAAATTTGTATGAAAGGGAAGGGAAGCGGAGCCGAGAAGCAGAAGAAGCCTCACATCCGTCGGATTGGTAGCCCTTCGGCGTGCAGTGGAGGAGAGATCTCTTTGTTCAGAGAAGAGCGGACGAGATTAGTTCGGGAGAATAAAGAACCCCACACAGTTGTTGGATCAAGGTAAGGAGCACAAATGTTAAACCCTCAAGTCCTTTGGACTTCGTTACTTCGACAGTTTTTAAGTTTTTGTTGAAAGGGAGACAAAAGCCTCGAATCTCCGAAGACCTGGAGTGAACATACGTCGTAGATCACTGGGAGGAGTGACAGCCGTTGGATTGCCTGTGTATAGATCTTGGTCATTGGATCAAACACAGACGTAGGAGAAGCGTCGTGGAGAAGATCAGATCCCAACCATTGGATCTACACATAGGTGAGTGTGAGTTGTAGATCTCATGGAAGTTCGAAGATTCGACACTCCAGGATAATTTGGTCGTTGTTGCACAAAGGGAAGAATTCCCCGAAGCCCGGAGTCAATCCAGGTCATCCATTGACGAGTGAACGTGAAACTTGGATCTCCACTCTTCGAGAGTCTGACATTTGACAATTCAGAAGGCAGTGTGTATTGGAGTCTCAGAAATCACGAAGCCCGGAGTTCCAGAGTGGATCCCAGTCATTGGTTGTTGGAGGACTATGAGTCGTAGATCACCGGTTCGAAGGTATTGTGTCTAGGATTGGAGAAAAGTCACGAATCCTGGAGTCCTAGAGTTCTTCTTACTCGTAGATTGCGGCAAAGAGCATGGACCGTCAATCCCAGAATAGTTTGGGAGTTCGCCAATTCGACGTTTGGGGGAATTGACATGTTGTGTGGTTAAAACCATTGAAGCCTGAAGCTCCAGAGTGTCGGAGTCCCAAAGCTCCGGAGAGTGCCCGTTCGGGAGTTTGCTAGTTCAACGTTCAAGTGATTTGCGTCGTTGTGTTGACAAAACCTCAGAGGTCCGAAGTTCCAGAGCACTGGAGTCCTAAAGCTCCAGATAAGCGCCTTTCAGCTTAAGTCCTTGGTCCTAGCCCTCAGTCACATGCGATTTTGGCCGAAGTTAAGGGGCTAGTGCCCGAAAATTGATTTTAAGATAGAAGGGGGCTCAGAGAAGGAGCCCATGGGTTTCTGATTTGTACGAACCTGCATTTGGAGGAAAGCCAAATGGGCTTGTGTACATTGGAGGGGATCCAACAGGGATTCGAGAGATGATTCAACTCCTTAGAACAACGATCTTAGACCGGGAGGTCGCGCGAACCCCTAGGATGGGTCGGGGTTTGCATCATATGGTATCAGAGCCTAGATAAAGTTTTTTTATGATACCATCAAATAGTATCAGAGCTTAGAAAAGATTTTGTATGATACCATCAAATGGTATTAGAGAATATTTTTGTTTGCAGAGAACAAGAAAAGGAGGAGAAGGAAGAGTACTGATACTCTGTGTGAAGGACTGTTTGCAAGTGTGCAATAGACAATAGACTTGCTAGGAGAGAAGGGAAATGAAAACATGGCTACTGAAGGCCATAGACAAGGTCCAAGAGGATACCACAAATAGATGAGCAGAGAGGAGATGGATAAAGAGCTCAAGGAGACTCGAGAGGACCTCGACAGGTTGATGATAAAAATGCAGCGCAAGGAAGCTATAGGTATGAGTGGCCCATGAAGAGAAAGGTGAAGTGCCATATCCAACAATTGATTTCTAGGAAGTAGAAGCAAATATTGAGGAGGTGGATAAGGAAATTGGAAAACCTCAGGAGCAGAAGATGGTTTACATCTTTGATCCAAAATATGGAGAAAGCCTCAGTGAGGAGGAAGAGAGATCAACTGAAGATCTCATGTATTTCCAGGAGGGAAATGAGAAGGGATCAGTTGAAGATCTCAAAGAATGTCAGGAGGACAGAAATAAAAATTCAGGTTTCCAGGTGGGAAAAGAGGAGATGAGACTGTCTGAGAGTCTTAGGAACTCAGAGAAGAGTTCAGATCAGCAAGGAGTGCTGACAGAAAAGGAGGAGGAGATGAGACTGTCTGAGAGTCTCAGGAACTCAGAGGAGAGTTTATATCAGCAAGGATTTCTTACTGGAGAGGAGAAGGATCAAAGGTGCATTATGATCATTGGGAGAATCATTGTATTCCTGCCAAGAAGCCCAGCAGAGGCCAATGCATGTGTTGTGCATGAGGAGGTGATGTAGGAGGCATCCAGAGAAGAGGCCATTGTGTCAAATGTTTTTAAAACTGATGGTTTATGTGTAACTGCAGATGAAGAAGAAGAATTATAGCCAACATAGACTATCATGCAGGAGGAGCATTGAAATGCAATGCTCACTCAGTGGGAGACAAAGTTGAGGTTACTGGAGGATTGGTTAGACAATCCAGAATCAGAGGAAGACTACCAGAAGGAGACAGTCATGCAGAAAGGAGAATAATTCCAACATCAGGAGCAGCTGGATGAAGCTGGATGAAGCTGGATTTACGCCAACCCAAGGAGAGGACAGAGAGATAGAGCAACTAGCAGAAAGAGAATGGCCAGATGAGATGTTTGAGCAACAACTTAGTAACATTGTTGCATAATTGGAGTATGGAGTGGAGTGGCAAGCCAATGCCATAGGTAATGAAGTTAGCATGGGAGATCATGATGATATAACCTTTTATCTGTGTGAAGAAGTGGAATCCCTGGGAGAAGGAGAAATAACCCAGAGGAGGCTCGTCCAACAAGTCAAGCTGGAGATTGATGAAGAAGATGAGATACAACAACAAAGCAGACCGCAGGAGAGGATCCAGCCCATGGACAAGTTGGACGAGGAGATTCAGTAAATAAGGAGGCTAATGATGAAGTCAGCAAGGGAGACAGTCAAGAATAGGTGGAGGTTGAAAAGAGGAGATTGCAGTGGCAAGATAAATGTATCCCTTCAACATAAAATTTGGAAACCTAGAGAAAATCTTGCAGCAACATTAGGACAACAACAACATAAATGAAAAGGAGCAGATAGGTAGCTCCAACATGGAGTTTGGGATCCAGGACGATCGCAATAGCAACAACAGAGGGGCCATGAGAAGGATCTCATGATTTTGTCAGTAGAGGAGTATGATGCAGGAGCATCAGCAACCAGTGCAACAACGCACAAGGAGGGAGCAGATCCCGAGAAGAGAGAAGTGCCAACCTTCTCGTTTTGAGTTAAATCTCAAAATTTTAACGTAATTAAATATTGTAATGCTCGAGGAAGAGAGAGCCATTGCATTGTGTAAGGATAAGTGTAAGTCTCCCTTAATGGCTCGCAGGTAGATGGATCTAGATCCGATTTAGACTAGATGTAAATTAATTGTAATTTAATGTAAGTAGGTAGAGGAAGGCTCAAGAAGCCCCTCTTTTGTAAAAATCTCAATGTATTGCGATTAGATAGGAAATAGGCATTAGAAGAATTAGAGAAGGAGAGAAGATCATGAGAAGAGTAAGAGAAGAGAGGAGAGGAATGAAGAATTGAGACTCTGCTGCAGTCAAGTCTTGCAAACATTATACAAAACATTCAGATTTAATACAAAGGCAGATTTCGCTGCATATGAGTCTTTGTGTGTGTTCTCTGTTTCTGGGTATTTATTTTCTAAATATTTATTGTATATTTTTATGAATGCCATGAGTGAAATTGTGTTCCCTTTTCATGAATAGATATACTTCTCTATCTGTGTGAATTTTGGGGTTGTTCTAGGCTCTCAAGGCTAGTGCAAGGAGTGCACACCAGAGTTATTGGAAAAATCTGAGAAGCCAGCGCAAGGAGTGTGCAATAACTCAGTTTCGAGTTCAGGAAGAATGTGCTAGGTGGGCACACCAGAACAAGTCATAAGCTCAGAAGGGATAGTACAAGGAGTTCACAGAGCGAGCACAATGAGTGCACCTACACTCAGAGTAGTGTAAAATCTCAAGGGAAGGTCAGTGCAAGTGTGCACGGAGTAAGCGCAAGGAGTGTGCATGTGAGTCTTTGAATTCCAAGACAAAGGAGACAAGTGCAAGGAGTGCACAAAGCCAACACTTTGAAAAAGTGATGATCAAACTTAGGAGGAATAACACAGAGTGTCAGGAGGGCACTGAGAGAACACTTTGACAATGTTCAAAAGTTTATGAGGAAGAGCACGGGTGCCTGGAGGGCATAAGAAGTTACATGAAAGAACAAAGGGTTGAACCCTTTGAAGCGGAAGAACTCCAAGCTCAGGAGAGACATCGCAAGTGTGCACATAGATTATGCAAGGGGTGCAAAAGGCGAGAACTTTATAAAGTTCTAGACTGCACAGAAGCACAAGAAGTGTGCATGTGACTTCTTTAAGTCACAAAGCTCAAGAGGGAAGCACAAGGTGTGTGCCAGAGGTCCGATTCTTTTGGCTGGACAAATGTAGGGTTCGGCTCCACAAAGCCTTAAAAAACCCAAAAAAAAAATTAAATTTAAGGAATGCTAACCTAACATTTTATTTTACTTCATAATCAGCATATAACCAAAATTTATTGAACTAAACATAATAGCTTACGAACAACCTTATAACCCTTCATATTCCTTAAATTGCATAAAACAAGTACGTAAATTAAAATACCTTGGTCTGATGCTAACCTTCCGCTTGTCTTGTTGACCTTCCTGTTGCTTTCGCTTATCTTATTGAACTTCCTGCTGTTGCCTTGCCCAGCTTGAAGCCACAGACCAACTCTACCCAAACCGTGTTTCCACCCTGCCAACTAGGACATCTTCCTAGCTCCAGGATACCATATGGATATCCTGGCCCCCGTGCCC
>SNQJ01S0194012.1:7028-17691 GCA_010110895.2 Picea sitchensis
CTAAGGTTCTACTTGGACCTAGGTTTTCAATTCATTAGGCTTGGCAACACTTCTTAAGGAAAAAAATTAGTTATTAAACTTTATTTATCACATCATTCATTTTAAGGCTGACCAAGTCCTAAGGAGGCATAGTTTTCTAGGCACTAGGTTTATTATGTTACTAGTTAAAATCATGGTGTGACCTTAAGGACGCACTACGTGCTCCAAGGGTGTCACTCACCTCTTTCTGTTTTCTTTGTGCGACGTGCCCTTCAAGACGCACTACATGCTCCAAGGGTGCCACTCACCTCTTGACTAAATTTGGTAGACGTCAAACCCCTGGAGTCAATACTCTGTCAGGTGATCTTGTGGGAGACTAAGGACCTCTAAGGAATAAGAACCATGCATTGTTATGTGCCCCTTAGAATCATCATGAGTGACTGTCATAGTTTGCACTCACGACATCGCGGGTCTCTCGAACTAGGTAATTGTTAACCTACAGTTCGAGCCACAGAGAGAGTGATAGTAGGCTGTGGCAGGGCTTCTACCACACCTCTCCCTCAATGTCTCTTGTTTTCGTGTGTGACCCCTTTACTCCAAATGTGAGTCTGGTCGAAAAGTTATTGTCAACCTGCATCCATCAACGAATCATGTCAGCAATAACAATCAACATAATAATATCTAATCATATGTACATATGTCACATCAACAACATTCAAACCCTAACAGTCCACTCCCTGACTCGATCTGGAGACCAGGGAGTTTCATCGATGCCTCAGCATCCTCAACATCCAAATTCATGCACACTCAGGAGAACCCAGTCAATATCACATGTTGATGTAAATACAACAAATATAACATATCATCAAATCCACAATATCTCATAATCATAATCACAACAACGAATCGTATAAAGAATCGGATCACTTGCACGCAAGTTTCCTAAAAGAATAAGTCCACTCAGTGCGTGCAAGAGCAGAATGTTACAGATTCGAATATTGTTTGATAGTCTCGACCCAACTGTTGGCATGTCGACTTTAGATATTCTGGTTATGATTATAGATGAGCCAAAAATGTTTTGTTGACGGCCTCGTACAGAATGCTTTATCATTTTAAAATACATGTATGGTTTAAAATAATGAAACTCATGGAAGTTTGATAGTTGTAGAATTTTCCTTGAGTTTGATATTAGGCAGATTAAAAGTTTCCATGTCATAGACCCTGTATATTGAAGTTTTAAAGAAAATGGATATGGCATAGACGAAATTTGGTAGTTGGGGATTTTGTCATTTTAGCATGGAAATAATTGGCTTGGTGAATAGTGGTAAATCCAAAATGTTTTCATCAGAGGATATTAATGTTGATCATGAAATTGATTAAATGATAATTTATAATATGGAACAGTAATCATCTCATTCCCGTTCATAGTTTCATTTTCTGCTCATTATATGCCCACCATTTTCCCAATAACATTTAATTTATTCCTTGTTCTATTACTATGAATTTCATTTTTAAGAGGAAATTATGGAAAAGGATTGAATGGTGACATAAAATAGAAATTATGATGTGGATGGTACTAATTTTATGAGAATAAAGGTTCTTCATTTTGCTTGAACAATATCCATTTATTCGTTCCCGTCCATGGTATCATTTTTCATTCATTACAAAGCTCCCCATTTTCTGGATGACCCTGTAACTCCCTATTCTGATGCAATTCTTTATTAAATTTGATATGTGACGGATTGTATCAATGGATGGATTGCATATGCTTTTGTTGTGAATGATAGAGCCAACATTTTGATTTTATTTAGGTAGAGTGTTAATTAATGGATAGTTAAAAGTTTTTCATTTTCTGATTTGAATATTGCTTTAGGATGAGTTTTTTCAGCAAGGGCAGAGGTGCCAATAGAGGCAGAGGTAATAATTGGAAAAGGAGCCATAGAAGGCCACAGTTTTCAATTCATTTTGGCATTGATCCACAAGAATTAAATCAAATTTTCCAAGTTGGTTTCTTTAATTTAGTTGGCCAAGGGATTTTGCAACCTAGACCTGAGAGACCTCCCTTTCAGCCTCAACAAAAATTCTCTGGTGTATGTGTCCACCCTTATGTCTCTATGCAGCCAAAGCCACCCGTTAATGATGGGAGAAAAGAAGTTTTCCACCATCCCATTGTACATCATCATAGTTGGCCTCAAAAATCATTAATGTNTTAAATCAAAATTCCCAAATTGACCATGTTGTTTCACCGGTCCAATCTTCTCATGCAAGCAAGAGGCTCAAAACTGCCATTCCCGAGCCAGAAATGGATAAATGAAAAAGGGTGGCCAATTCCTCCAAGTCCCTCAAAGATTCCTTTGAATCAATGACCTCTCATGAACACCATAAAGATAGTTGTTCTCATGTCATCAATGAGATCTAGCCCCGAGGCTCCAATTAACTTAAGGCTATTGCACAAGACAAGTCAACGGAAGGGTCAAAATAAGCAGGTAGCAGTGAAAAGAGGCAAATTGATTCTCACAGTAAAAATGGGTTTTAATGTTATTTCCTGAGAACAGATTTTATTTTTTGTGGTAGGATGACAAAACAATTTTGGAAAACAAGGATACATTTATACCGATTTCTCTTGGACAACATGGATATAGTTCTATTTTTTGGCAACAACCATATTTTAATTTTGAAAACTAAAATGTTTGGCTATTTATATGAGGATGGGAGTTACAAGGAAAATGTTTGAGCATATTTTTTGGGTGTTATATCTTATATTGTGTTGATCATTAAAGTGATGAAAAATGGAGTAACAAGGAGGGAATATATTTAGTTTAAATTTAAACAAGAAAAGTTAGGGGTCCTGCCTATTTAGTTATTATTTAAAAATAGACTCTTATTTATTTATTATTATTTACTTGTCTTAACTTATTAGTTAAGCTAACTAAATATTAACAAAATAAAGGTAGTTGAACTACCATAACTTATTGGAGAAAAATAAAAGCTCAATCCAAGGGAGAGACAAAGGGAGAATAGAGAGAAGAAGGAGAACTTATAATATAAGTTTTGCTCTATACTTGTGAGATTATTTTTTTCTTCATTTATGATGAGTTTGCCAGAAAGCTAAATTATCTTGATGATAGCAGGGTATTATTGAAGGCAATAGGATTCAAAATTGAATCATATCTTTCAGCAGCTTGTTTTTAAAGGTGTAACATCTATCTTAGGTAGTCTTTGTATTCTTGTTTGTTTGTGGACTAGATTTCACAACTGATAAAGAATATTTTGCAGAGTCAAGTGACAATACTTTTATGGAAAATTGATCCAGATTTCTAGATCAATTTTCTTTTGTTGTCAGAGTCTTTTTGTATGGTTCCCATCATAGACTTCTAAATTTGACTTTGGCCCCCACCCTCACAGAGGTTTGTAAAGATAATTTTTTCTTTGTATCTCAGAATGAAATTAATATAAAGGAATCAGATTGTTTATTTTTGTCTCACATGTGTATCTTTAGTGACATTTTTAGATTCTTTTTTTATCCTTGTCTCTTTACCAATGTACACACTTATGTATATTTTCACTTTCTTCTTTTTGCACAGTTACATATAATAAATAAAATAAGCCTTGGTCCCTTGCATATCTTACTTGTGGATTGACAAGTGATTGTTTTTATTTTAGGGCTATAAACTTTGGGTAACATTCCCAACTATCTTTCCTCAGCCTAGAAATATCTGAAAATGTTGCAGTGAGGTTCTTCATACCTTTTCCTCAACATTTATTTGGCGACCATACTGGGGAACTAAAAAAAAAATGCACTATCCATATTTCACTGGTTTCTTGTATTTTAATATTTTGTATTTTTGTATTTATTGTTTATATTTTTTTTTGGCTTATAAGCTTCTTCTTCTTTTTTGTGAATCTATCAAATCCTAACTTCCATGTTCATGTATAAATCCAATTTGAGATTGAATGTGAAATTATCTATGGTTAGTTGTCCTATTTTCGAGGGTAACTCCTGGGAATATTCTCATAACCATATTGATGATTTCCTTAGCTTCTGTCAATATATTGGGGTTTATGGTATACATACTTCTATAGATATTTTTCCACTTTCCCTTCATGGTAAAGTAGGAGACTGGTCTAGATGTATAGCACCTAATCCAATTTTCACAAGAGAATCAATTTTCATAAAAAAAATTATCGATTTTCCTTCTCGACCTACATTGCATCATTTTGAATATCTATCAAAATGTATCCATGATCCACCCCGATGTAATTTTTGCAATGTCCCTCATGAAGAGTTAACTTGTGGATTTTTCTTAAAATATAAACATGAATATCACACAAATCCTCATCTCTTCTTGACTAGTCAAGAAGACAATCATACGTATAGTACTACTTTGTTCATAGAAGTATGTGATGATTCTTACTGTGATCATCCTACCCACCTTACTTCTGATGAATCTTTGTTTGATATCTTCACCTTTAAAGAGGACCTTTTTGACATATATCCTACTCAGGATCAACTTGTCTCCAATGAAGTACTCTTCTTGGATAAATCCGGCAAGGAGGATTCTCTTGATTTGAATAGCACTATCCCTCATATTTCTTATGTCCATTCTGAAGAAAATGAAATAGGGGATTCAAGGGGTGATATAGATTCATATGTTGACTCTCCTTCTGAAAAATCCCATAAGGATAATCAAGATTTTACATTGCATAATTCTTTCACGAACCCATTGTTTCAATTCAAAGAGGTTGAGGAATTCAATGACGATATGCATATCTCCCTTGCATGCATGATTTATTTTGATGATGATAAATTTAAAGCAATTCCTATGCATATGAATCCTTTATTTTCTCCCTCGGTGCATGGTAGTTATTTTCTTGATCAGGAGATTGTAAATGATGACCTTATGATGCTTAAAGAGCCCATTAATGACGCAAACTCAGACCTCAGCAGGGTCTTCTTGACCTCCCGGTCTTTGGATCTTCAAATTCCCGAGATGAAATGGCTCCTTGGTCCCTGCTAGAACCCTTAACACATATAACCATAGGTCTCCTTTTCTATGCTCCACCCGCACAAACATGCATTCAACATGAACCTCCACTCCACGTGACCACCGGCGTGACCACATACTTAACCCAAAAAGGTGTGTCAGGTTTCATGATTTTGAGACTTTTGTTGTGAGTCACCCTGACTCCTCTGATTCCCGAAACCCGAAAATGGGATAACGGTCCCTAGCTCCTCCCTTAATCTTCTTCCTTATGACCTCTAGTCAAACCCTGGGGTCCACCTTCGAGCGTGTTGGGATTTTGCGTGTTAACTCGCAATGTGACTTTTCTCCCTTTTCCTGATATCCGAACTCGTGAATTTCTCACCAAAGATCAATTTTCCTGAACCTCCCATGATCTGACGGCCCAGATCGCATCAAGATTTTGTGTATCGGGACTCCTGAGTTACAACTTCCTCCACACTCTCGACTCCTGAAATGTCGATATTTCAGAGCGCCCAATCAATGGATCATGCTCCTCTGGATCTAGAGGCTACTATATATCTTGAGCTTGCAATTGTTGAAAGACACTCGGCCTTATCCTTCCTGTAGATCTACTAGATCTGACAGTCCAAGGAAAATCAGTGCTTCTCCCTCTAAGAATTTCCACCATTCATTCAGGTTCACAATAGTTCCTCGCCAAATAACTCGGCATCTTTCCTCCTGAGCTTGGTTTCTGCGATGCGACTTTGACCCTCGTCCTTCCTCTAGTCTTTTCTAAGTCTCTATCCTTCATGAGCTTGATTCTTGCTACAAACTCAAGGATTCTAAGGAATTCTTGCGTGCACTCCTTGTGACCCTCACGATAATATCTAATTATCTGATATCTCCCCACTCTACGCACTCCTTGTTATAGAAGTTCTTCAACCACTCACTTGGTTGTAAAAGTTTTAGACTTTGACCTACCCTGCGCACACCTTGCATGGTTTTGTGCTATACTTGCCCTTTTGTTAGTATAAGAACAACTCTATATCTCCTTGGCTTTTCTGAGATAAAACTCATAATCTTGTCAATGCACTCCTTGCGGACCTTCACTGCAATCCTTGTAGTAATTCTCAGGAAGAGAAGCAATTGAAATTTATACTCTCCCTCTCATAGACTTCATACATTCAACATGAAATCATACACATAAAGCATTGAAACAAATGCATAATAGAGCACGTAAGCAAACTGTAAACATACCATTCAATAGATGCAAACAGTAACCATAACAACACCATGAAATTGTATTAAAGCCTTCTTATATTAATTCAAGTGCTTTTGTACATGGTTTCTATAGCAACAACTATCTACTCAAAAAACTTCTACAATCTATGTTCTTCTCTGCTCTCCTATGCTCTCTTGCTCTACAACTTCTACTCTTACAATTGAGAATAATCATACAATACATACGAGGGAGATTTCTTGAGTTTTCCCTCCTACAACTCTAAGCTATCTTATCGAAATTAAAGACTACAACTACTTTACATTTTTTCAATTAAATGCCTCCAACCGGAAGATGAGAGAAAATTCTCAAGATTTGCGTTACAATCCCCAAAAAATTTAAGAACAATTTAATCCTTTCAGCTATTACATTAATGTTCTTCTTTTGAAATTTAAATGTTTTCAAAATGTACATTGGTGTATATCCACTTGTCCTCCACTCGCACTTGTTGGCGTTGCTTCTACATCATACTGCTCTTGGCTGGAAAATTCATGGACTCCTATTCATGAGCTCTTGCACTATCTATCCATGTTTATGGATATTTTCTTCACTTTCCTAACTGGCATCTTCAATCAGGTTTCCTTTCCACTTTACCAAATATTCAAAATATGTCTTCCTCTGGGTCTTCTTACCAACTCTCTGATTAATGATTTTTCCATCTATGGCTTTTCAACTACAGGTATCTGTTTGACCCACTAGAATTCCTTTTGATTCTCTTCTCCTCTCGCTTCATCTGCTCTGTAAGGATACAAATCTGCTACGTTGAATATGGGTGATATTCCCACATCACCTAGCAATTCTATCTCATAAGCATTTGCCTCAAATTTTCTCAAAATCTTACATGGCCCTATAATTTTCATCTTCAGCTTGTTATGTGTTCCCCTTGGGAACCTTTCTTTTCTTAGATGTGCTAAGACCAAATCTCCCACTTCGAATTGAAGCTCTCTCCTATGTTGATTTGTTATGCGCTTGTATTCCTAGTTGGAACTTTGCAACTGCTCTTTAATCTTACTGTGGAGCTCCTGCATCTCTGCTGCAAAATCTTTCTCTCCAGCGCTCCAACTCAGATACTCCTCTTGGCTAGATTCCATACATTATTTGGAATGGGCTCTCTCCTATGCTCTGGTTAGGTGAGTCTTTATATGCAAATTTCGCTTGTGGCAGAATCTGATCCCACTGACTATGATGTTCAGCTACTAAACTCCTCAATAAATCTCCCAAACTTTGATTTACTACCTCAGTCTGTCCATCCGTCTGAGGGTGATATGTTGAGCTAAAAGATAAATCTGTCCCCATCTTTTTCCATAATGTCCTCCAAAAATGACCATCAAATTTGGTATCTCTGTCCAAAACAATACTCTTGGGTAAACCATGAAGTAGAACAACTTCTTTGAAAAACATATTTGCAATGTG
Source organism: Picea sitchensis (assembly GCA_010110895.2). Lineage (NCBI taxonomy): Eukaryota > Viridiplantae > Streptophyta > Pinopsida > Pinales > Pinaceae > Picea > Picea sitchensis. The sequence continues at coordinate 14,664 of SNQJ01S0194012.1, forward strand.
CGTTGCATCACTGGTTTTCTGACATGGAATGAAATGTGCCATTTTTTAGAATCTGTCGACTACCATGAATATGGAATCACAACCTCTCTGTGTCTTTGGCATTCCCAACACAAAATCCATCCTTACCACATCCCACGACCTCTCTGGTATTGGAAATGGTTGATACAACCCTGTATTCTATCTTTTCCCCTTTGTGTGCTGGAAAATTCTACATCTGTTGACAAATTTCTTGACATATGTCCTCATCCCTAGCCAATAATACAAATTGTTCAGTTGCACAAACGTTTTATCATGGCCGAAGTGTCCAGCCAATCCCCCACTATGTTTTTTCCTTCAAAAGGTTTTCTCTCATAGAACTCTTTTGGATACACAACTGATTTCCTTTAAATAACAGTCCCTCTTGAATTAAATATTCAATCCATTGGATTTTGTCTCTCATAACAGGATTCTCACATGCTTCATAAGCATCCTTGAAATCTGAATCATCTTTGTACATTTCCTTAAGGCTATCAAAACCTAAGGTCTTCACACGAAACTCCTGCAGAATAAAACATTTCTTGCTCAATGCATCAGCAACCTTGTTAGCATTTCCAGAAATGTGCTTTATAACAAAAGTAAAGTTCTGCATAAATTCAACCCATTTTGTATGTTTTTGGTTCATGTTTTCATGTCTGGTTATAAACTGTAAGGCTTGGTTGTCGCTATACAAAACAAACTCTTTTGGAACTAGGTAGTGCCTCCATTTCTTCAACGCTTGAATAACTACAAAAAAATCTTTGTCATACGTGGAATATTTCATCTTGGTCTCATTAATCTTCTCACTGAAGTATGCAATTGGTCTATTGTCTTGACTTAAGACTGCTCCAATCGCGAATCCACTTGCGTCACATCTCACTTGAAATGTTTTACCAAAATCCGGCAGAACCAGAACTGGCTACCCAATTATCTTCTCCTTTAACAACTTGAAACTTTTCTTCGCTTCCTCTGTCCAATTAAAATATTTATGTCTCTTCTTGACTATGTCCATCATTTATGCACAAATCCCACTAAAATTATTGATGAACTTTTTGTAAAATTGGCTATTCCATGGAAGCTTCTACTTCAAAGATATGCCTTGGCGACGGCCATTCTTTGATCGCTTTTACCTTCTCAGGATCCATCTTCAACTCATTCGAAGAGATCACAAAACCCAATTAAATGAGTTATGTCTTCATGAAAGATGACTTCTTCATATTTATCATCGACTTGTCTTGTTGCAACCTCCTCATTACTAAAGCTAAATGTCTCAAATGTTCTTCCTCAATCTTACTAAAGATCGGTATATCATCAAGATATACAATTAAAAAATTTCCAATGAAATCTTTCAATACTTCGTTCATCAATCTCATAAAAGTACTTGGCGCATTCTTCAATCCAAATGGAATGACAAGCCATTCATCCAGTCCTTCATTCGTCTTGAATGTTTTCTTCCATTCATCACCTTCCCTCATTCTAATATGATGATATCCTCTTTTCAAATCATTTTTTGAAAAAAACCTTGCTCCACTCAAGCAATCCATCAAGTCATCCATCCTGGGTAAAGGAAATCTATACATGATGGTGATTTTGTTTATAGCTCTCGAGTTTGTACACATCCTCTATCCACCATATTTCTTCGGACTTAACACTGTTGGCACAACGCATGGACTCATGCTTTCTCTAATCAACCCTTTGTCCATCAAATCCTGGACTTGCTTCTTAACATCTTCATTCTCCTGGGGCATCAGTTTGTATGCTGATTTGTTTGGTAAACTCACTCCTGGTATAAGGTCAATGTGATGTCTTATACTCCTGATGGGTAGCAATGAACAAGGTAAGTCATCCACCACTATATCAGTGAAATTATCCATCAGTTCCTGAATTTCCTTAGGTAGATCATCTATTGAAGTACTGGTCAAAATGACTCTAGTTTTTCTCACCACAACAAACTACATGTATTCATCTTTCTTGAATTCATCAAGAATTTCCTTCCCACTCATGAGAAGTATAGTACTGCTTATTTCTTGTTAAGCCCTGATATTGGCTCATTACCCCTTAATTAGGGCATATTACATTAGTAATTTTATTTTATTTATGTCGGCTTTATTCCATTAGTTGTTATTATACCTCCTAGTCTCCTATATATACCAAGGAGACATTTTCATTTGGAATCATCTTGTACTTGAAAATTTATGTGGGTTAAAAGGAGGTTGCCCCCTCGAAGAGGCTTATTATCTGAAATTATCTCTTTTCCAATCTGTTGAGTACTTATTCTAAGGTTTTTCTATGCTATATTGATATTTGGTTCTTAACATATGGTATCAGAGCTCGAGGTCTTGGGGTTTCACTGCTACATCTGAGACACCTTGGAATTTTCGCTATAAATTTGTTTCTACAACATTTCAGAAGAGACGACTTGGAGGATATTTATTAGATGGATCAAGGTACAGTGGGTTAAAATTTCATCTCCTGAGGCCTTATACTTTTGGAGATATAGCCTGTGCAAGATAGGGTTCTGGAATCATCCTTAACTAATTCATCGCGGAATTTTCACTATAAACATTTTTATGTAATGTTTAAGACCCTAAACTCTGGAGGCTATTAACAAAAATTAGTAAGGTATCTGTGGTAAAAATTTCAGCTTCTGCGTCATCTTAAATTTGTAGATACACCCTGTGGAAGATAGGGTATCTGACTAGTCTCAAGAAGGTGTTCTAGGTAAAACAATCATAACTTCTTCCTAGAGTATCCAAATTTAGTGGGACTAGTTTCATTGGATAGTGGATAGTTTGTAGTATTTCTGGTATGAGTTTCATAATTTTATACCAATTATTTTGTGTGGGGCACACTATACAAGTTAGAACCATATCAAGATGAAAATGTAGAAGATATTTCATCTGAAGAGTTGACTCCCACGATATCATGTAATGCATTGGCTGGAATTATCACTCCTCAAACCCTCAAGATCGAAGGATACATCAAAAAGAAAAAGGTAATAGTCCTAATTGAT
>SNQJ01S0194013.1:0-11364 GCA_010110895.2 Picea sitchensis
TATTGTGGATGTGTATTTCTCAGTGATCTTGTTCTTATTATGCTCTTATCTTATGAAATGCAAAGAACTATAATAATGGCATAAACATTAACAGACAAGAGCAGCATAGTAATCAAGATCACAATGAGACACACAGATTTACCCTGGGGAAACCCAATACGGGAGAAAACCCTAGCAAAAGATCTTTCCTCTTATTGATTAATGAGCAAGCAGGTACAAGCCCTAAAGGGGTACTACAGTACAAATATCAGAGAGAGCGGACGGCTAGAGACTTTTATACGTGTGTTGCTTGTAGATCTGGAGAATACTGTAAATTAATACTTCTCCAAGTAGCTTCTTCTAAGGGTTATCATCTAACCAACTTCCTTCGTTTAGGGCTAACCTAGTTCTAATAACTTTCTCCACTTGCAGCCACTTTGTCCACTTATAGTAAGTTCTCCACTTCTAGTTGCAACTAATTTAATTTTAATTACTTTCTTATTGCAACCACTTAATCCATGACTAACCACTTTGACTAGTCAACTTTCTTCTAGGAGCTTCTAGAATAATTTGACTTCTTTGACCTTCTAGGGGCTTCTAGATACTCATGAGGGTTCTCCAACTTCACAAGGCCATAACTCTCTAACCGTGAGGAGTTATGTGGCATTCCACATATCACCGAAAATGGCATGACAAGCACTATCCATCTAGAGTAGTCTCACTTGCAAATTCACTATTATTCCAAAATCAACCTTGGGTTCCTTAACCACACATCTAGGATGACTCAACCACTTAACCATTTGGACTTCACAAAGCGTCTTCCTGTGAGGGATTTCACCATAAGGGGACCACTTTGAAAGATGGATCTGGATTCCAACTGAAAGGAGATAGAACCAATGTCTTTGACCTCATAGCTTCTATCATCACCAAGCTCTACCTGATCTGAAAAAATACTTTTCTTGAAATCAGAAAGAATACCCTTGTACCCTGTCATATATTTGGATGCCCCACTATCCACAAGCCAAGTATCTCGTCCAGTAGTCAATGAACCTGATAAAGCAAATACCAAATAGTATTCCTTCCTTTTCTCCTTTTCACTAGGAGACCTCTTTTGCCTTTCCTTGGATTCTTCATCTTTTGTGGTGGAAGCATGATGATTCCCTTTCTTTTAATTACCCTTCTTCTTTGACCTGCAGTCTCTAGCAAAGTGGCCCATTTTATTACAATTATAGCACTTTACTTTTGAAATGTCAAAACTTTTACCTCTGAACACTCCCTTGATGTTCTCCTTCTGAAATCTTTCTGGTAACCCTTATGTGAGGAAGGTCTCCTTCTTCCCTTGAAATTCGCAGCTAGGGCCGAATGTTGCTCTTTGGGTGGATCACTTCTAGTAGCCATTCGACTTTCATCCTGAATACAGTCATGCCATAAATGCTCAAAGGTGGGTTGCATCTCTCTGCCACTTACGCTTGAGAGAAAGGTCTCCCAAGATGGAGGAAGCCCATCAAAAATGGTTTGGACAAGGTCATACTCATCCACTATAACTCCTGTAACCAATAGTTGATCACGGATCTGAGCTATCTTTGAACAAAAGGATGCAACTGATTCTCCCTTTTCTATCTTCAAATATTTGAGCTTGTGCTTCAGCGTTCTCTTTTGGCTAGGGGCCTTCTTCTCATAGAGATTGATCAATGTAACCATGCATTCCTTTGTTGTCATAAGGGAAGTCATAACCGACATAATGTTGTCATTTACTGAATCAAAGATGATCCTCTTTGCCTTCGCTTGGTTTCTCCTGAAGACTGCTCTTCCTGCATTTGTAGTAGGCTCTTCTACTACAGAAGTCACAAACTGATCTAGCTCATGCTCTTGAAGAATATTCATAAACCTGAGCTTCCAAACATTAAAGTTTGAAGCTCCCTCTAGCATGTCTTCAGCTCGAACTGAGATAGAAGAGGATGCCATCTCTGTAAACTAACTTACGTAGATCTAAATCAAGCTACTTCCTGGACTTTTGTGGGCTCAAGCGTTGCAAAATTGAGCTTCTTCACACCCAAAGCTCCGATACCATGTTAAATTTAAGCTTGACTCAAATATTTATGACCTTTTAGCTTCTCTTTCAACACAATTAATTCTTCAATCACAATATACTGAAAATTCAATAGACAAGAGCAGCATAATAATCAAGATCACAATGAGACACAAAGATTTACCCTGGGGAAACCCAATACGGGAGAAAACCCCAGCAAAATATCTTTCCTCTTATTGATTAATGAGCAAGCAGCTACAAGCCCTAAATGCGGTGCTACAGTACAAATATCAGAGAGAGAGAATGGATAGAGACTTGTACACTTGTATTGCTTGCAGATTTGGAGAATACTGTAGATCTGAACTTGAATACTGCAGATCTGAACTTGAATATTGTAGATCTGAACTTGAATACTGTAGATTTGATCTTGTATGATATGGATCTGAACTGTATGTTGCAGATCTGATCTTGTATGTTGTAGATCTGATCTTGTATAATGTGAATCTGAACTGTATGTTGTAGATGTTATCTTGTATGTTGTGGATCTGAACTGTATGATGTAGATCTGATCTTGTATGTTGTAGATCTGATCTTGTATGTTATGGATCTGAATTGTACGCTATTGCAGATCTGAACTGTGTATGAACTGTGTAGCAAATGATCCTTTCTTTTCCTTTTATGGTTTATCTCAGCCTTCTAGAAACATCCAGATTTGATTTCAAGTTGGGTTAAGTCCAACTTCTAGAAGAATCTTATCTTCTTAGGTTAAGTCGAACTTCTAGAAGCCAAGCCTTGCCCTTTCATTTGATTTAGTCAAGCTTCTAGAAACCCCAAGGTTTCATCACTTTAAGTTGTTATGTCTAGGCATAAAAATTCGCCCCCCTTTTCTTAATGACATTTTATAATAACATAACATTACACCTTAAGCTTTTAGCCTTTTAATTCTCCATTAACATTTTATCCTTGGTCTCTTGGACTAATTACAGCATTAGCAAGCACATCTTGTCCTTCTCTCAATCTACATGGTCCTCACCTGCTCATAACTACATCATTACATCAATAGAGGAAAGATCTTTTATACCATGTGGTCATTTGACTCTCCTACTTGGTCATATGCTAAAGTGAGACTAAGAGTGGCCAGCTCCTAGAAGTTCACAGCAAAGACCGGGCGGTCATCCCACATATCAGTCTAGCTCACGGGACTTGTACGTTCGCCCTGACTCTTGCACTAAGCTCACAAGGTTTGTACATTCACCTTGACTCTTGCACTAGGCTCACAAGGTTTCTTGCGACATCTCCTTCGTCCTGACTATTGTATTGGCTCACAAGGTTTGTACGTTCACCTTGACTCTTACCATGACTCACAAGACTAGTTGATTATCCAAATCTCCCTAGCTAGCTTCAGGGTGGCCACTTAAGGCCTCTCATTGGAGAATGTCTCCTGATGTTGCTAATTTTAACACTCCCTCTCAACGAGGGAGGCATTCTCTGTAATTCCAAGCTTGCCTCTCAGGTGCACAAATTGCTCCAGTGGCAATGGCTTGGTCAGGGTATTTGTTACCTGCTCATTTGTTGTTGTGTATTGTAGCTTGACTATCTTTCCTTGGACCATGTCTCTGATATAATGGTATCTCATGTCAATATGCTTTTACCTGTCGTGAAATACTGGATTCTCTGTAATCTTTAAGCAGCATTGATTATCACAGTGTATAACTGTAGTCTCTATCCTGTCATCGAATATCCTAGAAATCAACTTTCTGAGCCATATTGCTTCCWTGTTGGCATCACTGGCCGCAATATATTCAGCCCCAGCTGTGCTCTGAGCAATAGATCCATGTTTCTGGCTTGACCATGAAATCATAGTTGATCCTAGGCTGAAGCAATAGCCTAAAGTACTTTTCCTGTCTGGGCTTCCAACCCAGTCAGAATCTGCATAACCATGCAAAAATCTACCACCACTGGATGTATACTTTAGACCACAAGTAATGGTCCCCCGGAGATATCTCAAAATGTGTTTAGCTGCCACCTAATGTCTTTGTCTCCGTTCAGCCATAAACTGGCTCAATGCGTTGGCTGCATAGCAAATACCAGGCCTGGTGTGAATCATATACATGAGTGACCCAATAAGTTCTATATACATGGTGGGATCTACCAAGTCTGATCCTGTGTCTGAATCATGCARCTTCCTTAAGTTTGTAATCATGGGGATTGTCATAGCTTTAACCCCAAATCTTTCATTTCAAATTCTCAGGTGAGCTCCCTCTTATACCAAGCTATCAGACCTTCATCTCCTGTAAGGAAGAGTTCATCCACATAAAGCACCAATATAATAGGTTGGTTCCTGGTAACTTTAAAATACAAGTTAGCGTCGACATCATTTTTAAGAAAACCCAAGCCTTTCAGAAAACCATCAATTCTTTCGTACCATACTCTAGGAGCGTGTTTAAGACCATATAACTCTTTTCTTAGCTTACATACATGAGAATCCCCGCTATGCAATACAAACCCTTCAGGTTTTTCCACAAAGACTTCATGTTCTACTTTGCCATTTAGAAAAGTTGTTTTTACGTCCATTTGATGCAATTTCCAACCAAGTACAGAAGCCAAAGAAATGATTGTTCGAATGGAAGTATACCTGGCCACTGGAGCGAATGTCTCGTCGTAGTCTATACCTTCCTTTTGTGAGAAACCTCTGGCAACAAATCTGGCTTTGTACTTTTCAATACTACCATTGACTGCTTGCTTTATCTTGTATATCCATTTGGAGGAGACTATTGATTTATTCTTTATTCTAGGTACAATTTCCCAAACATTGTTCTTCATAATGGACCAGTGTTCTTCAATCATAGAGTCTTTCCAAACCTGCAACTTGTCAACTTCTTCAAATAAGGTGGGTTTAGAATCACTAATGCTACTTACCAAGGCAACTTAGCCACCAAACTTGTGAGGCCTTTTACTTTCTTTGAAGGTTCCCTTAGGGGATGCAATCTTTTATGCTTCTTGCATGATCTCTTTGAACCAAGCTGGATTTCTCTTGATATGAGGTTCTTCAAGAGATCTTTTTAATGTCTCGACAGGTTCTAGAGGTACATTCATTGGACTTTCATGAGTTTCCTCCCTCTAAGTGTTTGAATCTGAACTCTTGGTTGAAAGGGGAAGTTGGCTTTTCATTTTTAGTGTCTAACTGAAGTTCAATAGACTTTCTTAAGGCAGCTTCTTCATGGAATGTGACATCTCGACTTACTTTTATTTATCTTTGACCTGGAATGTAGATTTTGTAGGCTTTAGAACTTTCGTTGTACCCTACAAAGATCTCTTTCTTTCCTGAGCATTCCATTTTGGTTCTCTTTTCTTTAGGTACATGTATGTAGACAAGGCAACCGAAAATTCTAAGATGTCCAACTTCTGGTTTTATTCCTGCAAATACTTATTCGAGGGTTTTATCTTTCAGAATTGTATGAGTACACCTATTCTGTACATATACAGCAGTATTTGTTGCTTCTGCCCAAAGGGAGTTGGGTAAATCTTGGTTAAACATCATGGCTTTGGCCGCTTCACAAATAGTCCTATTCTTTCTCTTAGCAACACCATTTTGCTAAGGATTATAGGGTAGTGTCAACTGTCTTTTGATTCCTGCTTCTTTACAAGAGTCTTCAAAATAATGTGATTCAAATTCCCCCCCATTATTTGTTCTTAGGACCCTGATCTATTTGCCTGTCTGGTTTTCTATAAGTGCCTTAAATTCCTTAGACTTCTCAAAGGTTTCTCTTTGAGCCTTAAGAAAATAAATCCAACAATTTCTAGAAAAATCATCAAAAAAGATTACATAGTATAGAAAACCACTTAATGATGGAGATGACATAGGTCGACAAATATCAAAATGCACAAGATCTAAGATTCCTTTAGCTCTACTATCGCTGCTAGAAAATGACTTATTTGGATTCTTTCCAAGCAAACAATCTATGCATACTTCAATCTTATTAGAAAAAATGGAAGGCATACCACTTACCATTGTTTGCAGATCTGGAAGCACTTTGTAATGCAAGTGGTCGAGCCTTCTAGGCCATAGATCGTTGGAGCTGGTTGTATCATGAGCAAGTGTTGATATAGAGTGACCCAGGACTTTGCAAAGTCCTCCTTCTCATACCCCAATGACTTCGGCTGAACTCATCTGACCATCCTTGGGCCAAAGTAACGCTTTCCTCTCCATGAAGGTTACTACATAACCTTTGTCTTCAAGAACTGCTACTAATAGAAGATTCTTCTTTAACTCAGGGACATATAAGATCAGATCAACAGGAAAGATGGGTTTGGATTCCAACTGAAAGAAGATAGAACCAATCAGTGTTGCAAACATCAACATCGGCAAAATATCACTGAGGGTCTAAAAACGAAAATATCGACAACATTGGGGAAAATATCGAAAAATGTCGTAAGAATGAAAAACAATGTTGTAAGAATCAAAATATCAAAAAATATCGCCGACCCTAATTTTGAAGATAATATCGCCAACATCGAGATATTGGTAACACTGGAACCAATGCCTTTGATCTCATAGCTTCTATCATCACCAAGCTCTACCTGATCTGAAAAAGTCCTTTTCTTGAAATCAGAAAGAATATACTTGCACCCTATCATATGTTTGGATGCCCCACTATCCACTAGCCAAGTATCTCGTCCAGTAGTCAATGAGCCTGATAAAGCAGATACCAAATAGTGTTCCTTCCTTTTCTCCTTTTCACTAGGAGAACCCTTTTGCCTTTTCTTGGATTCTTCATCTTCTGCGGTGGAAGCATGATGCTTCCCTTTCTTGTAATTACCCTTCTTCTTTGACCTACAGTCTCTAGCAAAGTCGCCCATTTTATTACAATTATAGCACTTTACTTTTGAAATGTCAAAACTTTTACCTCTGAACGCTCCCTTGATGTTCTCCTTCCGAAAGCTCTTCTAGTAACTCTTCTGTGAGGAAGGTCTATTTCTTCCCTTGAATTTCACAACTAGGGTCAAATGCTCCTTTTTGGGTGGATCACTTCTAGTAGCCATACTACTTTCCTCCTAAAGACAGTCATGCCATAAACGCTCAAAGGTGGGTTGCATCTCTCTGCCACTTACGCTTGAGAGAAAGGTCTCCCAAGATGGAGGAAGCCCATCAAAAATGGCTTGGACGAGGTCATCATCATCCATTGTAACTCCTGTAATCAATAGTTGATCATGGATCTAAGCTATCTTTGAACAAAAGGATGCAACTGATTCTCCCTTTCCTATCTTCAAATATTTGAGTTGTGCTTCGGCGTTCTCTTTTGGCTAGGGGCCTTCTTCTCATAGAGATTGATCAATGTATCCATGCATTCCTTTGTTGCCATAAGGGAAGTCATAACCAGCATAATGTTGTCCTTTACTGAATCAAAGATGATCCTCTTTGCCTTCGCTTGGTTTCTCCTGAAGGTTGCTCTTCCGGCATTTGTAGTAGGCTCTTCTACTACCGAATTCACAAACCGATCTAGCTCATGCTCTTGAAGAATATTCATAACCCTGAACTTCCAAACATTAAAGTTTGAAGCTCCCTCTAGCCTGTCTTCAGCTCGAACTGATATATAAGAGAATGCCATCTCTGTAAACTGACTTACGTAGATCTGAATCAAGCTACTTACTGGACCTGTGTGGGCTCAAGCGCTGCAAAACCGAGCTTCTTCACACCCAAAGCTCTGATACCATGTTAAATTTAAGCTTGATTCAAATATTTATGACCTTTTAGCTTCTCTTTCCACACGATTAATTCTTCAATTACAATATACTAAAAACTGAATAGACAAGAGAAACATAATAATCAAGATCACAATGAGACACATAGATTTACCCTAGGGAAACCCAATACGGGAGAAAACCCCAGCAAAAGATATTTCCTCTTATTGATTAATGAGCAAGCAGGTACAAGCCCTAAATGGGGTGCTACAGTACAAATATCAGAGAGAGAGAGGACGACTAGAGACTGTTACACCTGTGTTGCTTGCAGATCTGGAAAATACTATAGATCTGAAATTGAATACTGTCAATCTGAATTTGAATACTGTAGATCTGAACTTGAATATTGTAGATCTGATCTTGTATGTTGTGGACCTGAACTGTATGTTGTAGATTTGATCTTGTATGTTGTAGATCTGATCTTGTATGTTGTGGATCTGAACTGTATGTTGTAGATTTGATCTTGTATGTTGTAGATCTGATCTTGTATGTTGTGGATCTGAACTGTATGTTGTAGATATGATCTTGTTTGTTGTAGATCTGATCTTGTATGCTGTGGATCTGAACTGTATGTTATAGATCTCATCTTGTATGTTGTAGATCTGATCTTGTATGTTGTGGATCTGAACTGTATGTTGTAGATCTGATCTTGTATGTTGTAGATTTGATCTTGTATGCTATGGATCTGAACTGTATGCTATTGCAGATCTGAACTGTGTATGAACTGTGTGTAGTGAACAATCCTCTCTTTTCCTTTTATGGTTTATCTCAATCTTCTAGAAACATCCAGATTTGATTTCAAGTTGGGTTAAGTCCAACTTCTAGAAGAATCTTATCTCCTTAGGTTAAGTCGAACTTCAAGAAGCCAAGCCTTGTCCTTTCATTTGATTTAGTTAAGCTTCTAGAAACCCCAAGGGGTCATCACTTTAAGTTGTTATGTCTAGGCATACAAATTCGCCCCCCTTTTTCTTAATCACATTTTATAATAACATAACATTTCAACTTAAGTTTTTATCCTTTTAATTCTCCATTAACATGTTAACCTTAGTCTCTTGGACTAGTTACAACATTAGCAAGCACATCTTGTCCTTCTCTCAATCTACATGGTCCTCACCTGCTCATAACTACATCATTACATCAATAGAAGAAAGATCTTTTATACCGTGTGGTCATTTGACTCTCCTACTTGGTCATATGCTAAAGTGAGACTAAGAGTGGCCAGCTCCTAGAAGTTCACAGCAAAGACCAAGAGGTCATCCCACATATCAGTCTAGCTCACAGGACTTGTATGTTCGTCCTGACTCTTTCCAAACTCTACCTTGACTCTTGCACTAGGCTCACAAGGTTTGTACATTCACCTTGACTCTTGCACTAGGCTCACAAGGTTTCTTGCAGCATCTCCTTCATCCTGACTAATGTCTTGGCTCACAAGGTTTGTACATTCACCTTGACTCTTGCCATGACTCACAAGACTGGTTAATTCTCCAAATCTCCCTAGCTAGCTTCAGGGTGGCCACTTAAGGCCCTCTCATTGGAGAATGTCTCCTAATGTTGCTAATTTTAACAGCATCCAAGAGGAGGCTCGGATAGAGTCTAGGAATGGCAAGCATAAAGGTAGTGATGATGAGAACCTGGCCCTAGTTGTTGATGCTAGAAAGGGTAGAAGAAACGATTTTTCGAGGAGAGAGGCATCTCCAGAACAGAGGAAGAAGAAGGACCTTAGCAAGGTCAAGAGTTTTGCTTGTCATACGCTAGGTCACTATGCTTCACAGTGTCCACAATGGAAGAAAAGGAAAGGGAAGCAGCAAGCATCATCAACTAAGGTGGATGAGGTTGCAGACAGACTCAGAAGGAGTTCCTATTAGTCTCCTCCCTTTTGGGTACAATTTCTGGTAGTGGGACTTGGTTGGTGGATAGTGAAGCCACATGTCATATGACAGGAGCACAGGAGTTATTCGAGAGCTTCACAAAGTATGACTCAGATTTGTATGTGGAACTTGGTATGGGTACCAAGCATGCAATGCAGGGATCTAAAACAGTGTCATTCCGAATGGAGTCAGGAGATGTGATGAGAGTGACAAATGTGCTATGGGTGCCAGAACTCAGGAGGAGTGTGCTCTCAGTCTGAGCGATTGAGAAGAAGGGATTTGATGTAGTGTTCTAGGATGGACATGTGGTGATCAAGCCTAGAGGGTCTAGCTCAGACACAACAGTGGTTCTTGGAGTTCGAGAGAGCAACTTGTATAGGGTAAAGGACCAACCTATGCGAGTTATGGCAAGTAGCAAAGTGGAAGTGAACAAGGAGCAGGTAGCTTCGAAGGTTGTGCAGAATCAGAGGGAGTCGACAAGCTTAGAGGGAGAATCAATTGTCCAGAGGAAGTCAACCTTCAAGTTCAGATGGGAGAGAGGAGTCTTCTAAGACTCTCAAGAAGGTGTCATGGGTTGAGATGGCCAGGCAGGATGCTCAGAAGCGAGAGTTTTCTAGGAGCGGGGTGTCTTCCAAGAAGGGTCCATGTCATTCAACGGAAATTGCTTCTGTGTCAGAGGGAGCGGTCGTGGTAGCGGATCCAATGTGGGAGGCAGAGCCACTTCTAGTGTGGGAGGCAGAGCCACTTCCAGTGTGGGAGACAGAGCTACTTGGATGGAATACCTCCCTCGCTAAGAGGGAGTGTTGATGTTTTGTAGCATCGTGAGGTATTCCCACATTGGCCTTGGTGTCGGGCATGTGGGAATCTTTGTTGGCACTCACATTGTATATTGAGTTGGGGCTTCACATCCACATGAAGGAATAAACAATTATAATTTAATGTTGAGTTTAGAAGGGGTTCCTAAACTCACTCATTAGACTCCTATAAAACGAGAAGCAATGTGAGGAGACACTTATCACATCTCATTGTGACATTATGGAGTTGGCATAAGTGAGTGACCACTTGTGCCAAGGAGATTGGGAGGCAAAATTTCAGCTAGGAAATTCATTACTTTGGCAAATCTAGCCTAGGGTTTCTAGACATTCTTTGTCTATTTTTTTCCATCCAAGGAGGAGGCCACACGTGTGAGGCCGTATAGTCTGTACCACACATGCGACCATACAATCCGTACATGTGACGTTAGCATCCATACAGGTGACGTCAACAGGTCGTATAGCAGGTTTGCAAATTGGAAGGGTTTTTCCACAATTTGCTGAAAGTTGTAATTTTGCCAGGAGCATTGTTTTTGTCCTCAGAATTATCAAATCTGAAAATTTTACGGAACTTAAATTTTGTGTCTCATGTGTATGGATGATTTATCTCTGATATTTGTGGTTCTGCAGTAATTTCTGTCATAATTTCAATGTAAAATTATTCAGTGATAACAACCCTAGTTTACTGTTTGAGGTCACTTGGAAGTAATTTTGAGATCTGAAATTGAGTGCATTGAATTGCCTGAAAATTTTGACATGGAGGACAATCAGATGGGCAGTTTCAAAATCCTAATCCAGTGATTATTTTGCAGTTTCAATTTTCAGAAAATTGATACTTAGGGGCAGAGGATGCTATATTTGGATACCCATTGGAGAGACAGACTTATGGTTTGAATTTGGAGCAATTGATATTTTCAGTGAAATTGTATTTTTA
>SNQJ01S0194013.1:14476-30081 GCA_010110895.2 Picea sitchensis
TGGGTGGGGAAGCTCCTGTTACGCCGGTTTCACGCCTTGACTCAAGCCCTTTGGACCTTTCCTACAAACCGTGCGATAACAGGTCCCTCTTGTTTCTTGCTGAGAAGCTTTTTACTGCATTCTCAGGGATCCCTGGGCGAAGCATCTCGATGTTTTATTTTTAGGCTTTTATCTTTTGCCAACTATTTTTACCTTCTGGGCCTTTAGCCCCTTCTTCCCACAAGGCAAGGTGCAACCCTTAAATGATTGGCCAACCCAATGCCCAGACCAATGTAATGGGATGGATGAGCGGGAAGTAAGATGAAAAATGGTAAGTATGATGGGAGCGGACGATGACTCTTCATGAATCCCCCCAGTGGCGACTCAAAACTTATGGGCACAAGCTTACTAGGGCATCCTGTGATTCCCCTAGACATGGTCAAGTGGATTAGTCTAAGATCCAAGCACCCATTAGAAACAAAAAGAACTAAATGCACATATTTAAAGGTTTTTAGGATCAGAGTGACACATACCATGATACCTTGACTCATTACCTCATGGAGCAAGATCCATCTCTGCTACAGGACCAAGCCAAGGTGATGGATGCTGTTGCTGCTGACAAAGTGGAGGTGCTGAAAGGAAGAAAAGATGGGCCCTCCAGGGCCATGCTCAAGTCGATCTGGCTCTCGGTACTCCATGTCTAGGACCTATGGGCCTCGAGACATAATCTCCCTAGTTATCCCTAAAAGTGGGGGATAACAGGTCCTAAGTTTTTCTTTGGGTTTTCTATATTAACAGTGTGGAGAGGACATTGTGGAGGTTAGACAATATTTTTGAGCAGATTACAGCAACAGACTTCCATCATTCTCCCACCTTCTAGATCCGATGAAATGCTAACATCACTGCGTACTATTGGAACTATTGCATCCTGTCATACGTTGTCATTATGATGTGATTTGATCTCTTGAATAACATACTGATTTGGTTCAACTATGCTATGTCTTTGGCTCTTTGAATCTCTTTGTTGAATATATTGTTTAGTTGTATTGTAGTGATTTGGTTTGTTTTTGTGCACTTACTTTGATTTCCTATTCACTTAAGGTGCACATTCACTTCACTTCGTTTATTTCGTTTCACTGTTGTAACTGGCTTAGGAATCTGATCTTGACCATTTTGAATTTAACTAAGAATTTGTCCTTGCTCTTGACTGCTTCTGGGCATCCCAAGGGCAAGTTTTTTTTGTGATGATTAGTTGGATTATTTATGCAGATTTATTAGTTTGATAGGATTGGTTATCTAGAGTTGTTGTGTAGATCTGATAGTGCACATCCACATGATAACACTTCCTTTTTTATATTGATAATTAAAAATCTATTGTACATCTTGTCTTCTGTTTATTGTTTTTTGGGTCTCTTCACCTGAAACAAAATTAGTACATAGATGAAATATTTTTTGACTGCCTATGATTGTTGCACTTTAGGGATTCTGTTCATTTGGTAAGCATTATAAGCTAAGGGTTTTCAGAGGTTGTATTTTCAAGCCTCCCTTAGTCAAGAAACTATCATTGCACATGTGACATTCTATTAAATTCCATGCTACTTTAAACTCAACAAACAGAAATAAAATGGCAATGATTTTTCTTTACCCAGAAATTTATTTATGCTGACATAACTTCTGAAAATCATGCATTAAATTTACAGCTGAGTTATTTAACTAAAATGAATAGCAGTAGCAAATAGAGACCAAGCACATAAAATAGGAAGACACCAGAAATTCCCTGGAAACCCCAGTGTGGGGAAAACCAGCAAAGGAGGGACTTTATTGGCTTAAGAGGAATTAATTTACAGCAACAAAAAATTCAGAAATTTCTTATAGCCCAGTTTTTTCTCCCCTGCTTTTTCGGCTTGTCTCTGCTGAAACGACCTGCACTCAGCTCACTTCCTCTGCTGCTAAGTCACTCTTCCTCACTCTGCATAATCGACTTCCTCTTCCTTAGCCAACGCCCTCACTCATCAACTCAACACACAATGTGTTATGTCCTTCACCCTCAGCCTCCTTTTATCACTATAACTCACCTTTTCTTGAGTCCTCTAGAATCCTCTAGAAATTCACTTTAGTGAATTATTAATTTCCAAAAAGCCACTTTTTAGAAATCTGAGTGAAAATTCAATAAAAGTCATTTAAATGACTTTAATACTTTTCCTAAGTTAAAACTTAGGATAAAATTATAAAGCTGATCTAAGTATTTAATTGTGTCCATCAACTAACCTTGGACACACAGGCTTAGCTGAGACACCTTTTGAGCTACAAAATTAATACTCCCTCTTAGCGAGGAAGGTGTTCTACACCTCTCCCAACTTGTCCCTGAAGAAGACAAACTTGCCTTTCATCAAGGCCTTTGTGAGAATGTCTGCCACTTTCTCTCCTGTAGGCACATACTGTAGCTTCATTGCCCCCTTCTACACACAGTCCCTGATGCAGTGAAATCGTATCTATGTGTTTGGATTTTTCACGAAACATTGGATTCTCAGAGAGCTTGATGCAACTTTGATTGTCACAATGAATGACAGTCACATCCAACTCCTAGCCAAACAAACTAACGAGCAGCTTATGAAGCCAAATGGCCTCACATGCTGCTAAACTAGTTGCCATGTACTCTACCTCAACAGAGCTCAACATCATTGACTTCTGCTTCCTGTTGAACCAAGAAACAACTCTCGATCCCAAGCTGAAACAACAACTTGAAGTACTCTTCATATCCACCATGCTGCCTGGCCTATCTGCATCTGTAAAGCCTATAAGCTTCACCCCATCTACCTGGATATATGTCATGTCCCCACTTTGGGACATCATTACATTTCAGGGTGTTATGATGACCAGAGCAACCAAATGGATGTTATAACGAGTACGATGACTATTGAGGGATATTTTGGGGTCCGACTTGCATCGCTCATCCTATTTCATCATTATGATCCATTCCGCACAGATTGGCTTTGGTTCCGTTGCATCCCGATGATTTCCATGATTTTGAGTATTTTGAGCAATAGGTTAATTAAATTCACTGAAGAGGTCATTTTGGGCACAATACTTGGAGAAATCTCTCAGTGTAATAGCTCATTGGAATCGGGAGGAACAACACTACAAGATAGGAAGATGAAAAATGACTTTCAGTGGCCCGAGAAGCCACAAGGAGAGATAAGGTGTTTTTCAGAGGAAAAAGAGTTAATTAATTAATTAAAGTGATTTAATTAATTAATTAATAATTAATAAAATGAAAGTCACTTTGGAGGGACAAGGTTAGCAGGAAGTATAAAGGAGAGGCAAGGGCCTCTATTCTCTCATTCATGTATGATTATCATTTTGATATCTGGCTTCTAGCTAGTAAGCCCACACCTTGGGGGTTTTGAGGGTTTTGACTTAACAAACCTTAGAGGACAATTCAATGGTGAAAGATTCCACCTAGCTTGTTCCAAGCTTGGTCTCGGGGATGCAATATTCCCCCACACCATTCTACTTCAGATCTACTTAGTTGCGGGAGAGTTCCACATCAATTACAGGTACAGGAAGAGAGAGGGCGCACCATTGGGGGGTATTCAGCAAGGGGGGCACACCATTCATTGAGGGAAGTTCGTTCCAAGAGATTGGAAGGGCTTTGGGAGATTCTAGCACCTGGGTTTTCATTGCAGGGTCTTGGCCATCAGATCTTGTGCATTTTGGAGGAGTTTTATGTGCCACTTGATTTGCTAGATGCATTGGACGAATTGGAGGAGAGGAGCACACTTCAGAAAGTGATTTCAGTCATTTGATAGATCAAATCTTCACCATTTCACTCGAGACTTCACCAGTGAGGTAACCGGGCCCCGATCTATCATTCTGGTGGCTTTGTGGAGCATTGGGAGGCTCCTAGGAGAGAGGCCGAATTATCTAGGGTTTCAGGCATCCAAGGGGGCGCATCATTCCTTGGAGGAAAGTTAGATCTATGGTTTGAGATGGATTTTGGGAATTTGAGCACTTGGGTTGCCCTTGCAGTAACTCGATCTATCATTCTACTCAGTTTGGGGTCATTTGGAGACTTCCTTCAGTCAGGCTGAATTATTGAGGCTACAACATTACAACAGGAAGTAACATCATCTAGCATTGGGGGTTTGGCACTTCATACGGCCCATATATCTTCTTGCATTGATCTCATTGTGTATTCAGCCTTTGGAGGCTTGCATCCTTTTACCGAGAGCATTTTGTAGCAGCTCTTATTATGTTTATTGGATCCATTTGTTGATCATTCCAGATCGGCCTCACTATTGTGACAGGTTCTTGCTCATTATAATAATAAAGGTCAGATCTTTGCTATTGGTTCCATATTTGGTGTCTCTTGTATTTCCATTGATTATCTCTTCAGATCTATGTGTGATAACTAGATATAAACCCTAAAATCGAAGTTAAGAAGTCAACCTGCAAGTAAACACTTAAACATAAGTAAATCAACAAAGTGTTTGACGAAATGCCACAACCAGTAATAGTTAAAAATTCATACAAAACGTGATGTTCCTTTCATATTGGCTTGGGAACATTACAGTGGTATCAGAGCCTAGATTCCTGCCAGCCTGAGGGCCTCCCATAGGGAGAGATGGATAGACAAGAATTGCACTCATCCATACTAGAGTTGATAGCCAACATACAACAGAATGGAGAATGGATCAGACAAATGGAAAAGGGAATAGCTAATGGATGGAAGGACGGACAAAGCATTCCTACACCCGTTAGGAGCGGGCAACGTTGCTATAGTTGCAAGGTGCCTTGGGAACCAGATCATAGATGTAGGGGTAGAGGTAAGAAGCACATCATTGAGGTGCACTATGACAATGATGATGAGATGTGTGAGGATTCAGAGCTAGAGATAGATGCTTATTTGGAGCAGTCTGATGATGTCAGTGACTCTTGCACAAAGGTTAGTGATTCTTGCACGCTTGAGGAGGATAGTGACCCTTGCACATTGGAGGAGCAGTGGGATGGACAGGATGATAGCAGCCATATCACATAGTGTTGATGATCTTACACCTCAACATAGTGGTGACACTAGTGGGGATCCATATGTATTAGCACCTAGACCTGACGAGTTGCCTATGATGACCGTGACACATCTGTCCTATCCAGACACCCATGATAGCCACGCCACCTGAGGACACCAGTGGCATTTCAGAGATGATAGAGGAGCCGTATGTGGGGGATGCATACCACGGGCATATGGATCCACAGACCCCGGAGGAGAGACATGACTCAGAGACAGTGGACCTTATACCTACCTATCGGCATGAGGAGATTGAGTCACCTCTTTGGGAGGCTCCATTAGTTGAGCATTTTATGGGGACTTACAGCTTGATGGGACACTTACTTCCAGGACTAGCCTATAGTGATGAGGATGTACCCCTTATTGGTCAGGATGACCATGGCACGTGTCTGGACACATCCACATGGGATCCAGGCGCAGATGATAGTAGCAGGGTGAGTGCACAGGAGGATACAACTGCTCACACTCGATACAATATGATTCAGAGGGAGCTAGCGGTTGGTGATGATGTGCAGTCACATATAGGAGGACCCAGTAGCATAGGGGACATGGGACAGTTCAACGCTTTATCTTTTGCAGAGAGTGTCGTTGGGAATTCCAGTGTTGGCACTAGCAGTGAGAGACATGAGGTGGCACCTCAGCATGACTGTGATTAAGAGTCACACTACTTGACAGGACAATTGAGAGTCAGTGAGGATATGATCATGGTAGCCACTAGGCGCATTGATGACACACATACATTGCTGGCAGATTACTGTTGGAGGGCATCAGTGGCACATGGTAGTTCAGATGGGGGATTTGCCAGGGATGACTTTCATACTCTCAGGGAGAGAGTATCGGTGATGAGGACCAACTACCAGCAATTGTTGACACACAGGGACTACCTATTGGGGATAGGCGAGATGTATCACGGGGCCCTGAGGGAGTAGGAGTTGGAGGTGGACAGACTCACTCATGAGTTGGAGAGCACTCGAGGATTCTTGAGAGGCACACAGATAGCCCTTCAAGAATCAGAGTCCAGGTCAGGGGAGTTTCTTGAGGAGATTCGCTAGAGACCCACTACATCTATCTTAGTGGAGAGTCAGATATACTCTTCAGTTACACGACTAGAGGATGATGGTGGTCTAGCAGAGGAGCACCCGTTGACGAAGGAGCATGAGGAGTACCCAGAGTCACTGATGAGGACGAAGAGTTATGATCCAGAGGCGCAGGAGCTACCCTCCACGAGGATCTTTGAGATAGTCGAGCACTCACATACGCATTGGACTCACTCACATACACCTAGGGACAGTTTTGAGGACACTTCCATTGGTGTCCCAAGAGTGCTTGACCTTCATGTAGAGGTTGATCTAGTAGTACACCCAAGATCTACGATGCGACATGAGTATACGATAGATGACA
Organism: Picea sitchensis; assembly: GCA_010110895.2. Taxonomy (NCBI): domain Eukaryota; kingdom Viridiplantae; phylum Streptophyta; class Pinopsida; order Pinales; family Pinaceae; genus Picea; species Picea sitchensis. The sequence goes on from SNQJ01S0194013.1 coordinate 20,922, forward strand.
TGAGTATGCCGGAGCATACAGTGGTGAGTGATAGCTCACAGAGACATGTCGAGATGTACGGTGGGATTTAGAGGGGTATATTGCCTTGCAGGGAGGAGACACACTTAGGGGAGCATGCAGATGTCACTCCTTTGCAGCAACACCTAGGTATGAGAGATCACCTTCATCGTATCAACAGTTGCATAGGAGAGGAGAGATGGAGGTTGGTTGACCCACAGTTGGAGGAGTTACTTCCGGTTGTACTGGATGATTGGGATTCAGTGATGATTACAGGCGAGTATTTATCATGGATACCGATGGACGAGCTTCTGGTCGAATCCTTGGGATTGACCAACGCATGTGATATCTTCTAGTCCTACAGTTTAGCTACATAGGTTTTTGTTAGCCTTTTTCGACACTTTTATCATGGACAACAACATGAGGAGAGATAGACAGTGGCAGAGGGCATGGAGAGTGGTTAGGCCGAGACCACTTAACATGGGTACATTTACAACATACAACAGGACAGAGGTGGACCGTGTTAGGCAGACGGGTGAGACTTTGTGCGTGATGATGAGCATCATAAGCCAGGTGATGGCAGACAGTTCAGAGGTCGACACAGATACAGATACTCATGAGGATGAGCATAGAGGGCTTCCGACAGTGATCAGTCTGACATAGGAGCAGTTAGCAGGGATTGGAAGTGATAAACTTCCAAGTTTGCCATGGGATCCAGTAGTTCATTTTGTGAGTAGATTGTTGCACTTTATGATGACCCAGGTTGCGCCAGAGAGCCACATACTCCACCTTGGGTTGGTTTGGAGTGGGCCTGCTAAGACTTGTGCTATGGAGTGAGGCAACTTCTCCCTCGTGATCATCATGATCGGGCATGGAGATGGTTGGGCAGGTACTACTTTCACAGAGATGTTTTTACCGATGCAGCTTCTGGATAGCAGGTCCAATTGCCACGAGTATTTCAGCTTGAGGATCCAGGAGTGGGGGATCCAGTATATATGTAGGGAGCAGTCTGGCAGGGTCAGCGTAGTGCAACGCCAACATGGTGATCTTCGACAGAGACTAGAATGAGACCCAGGGATTGCAGGGTTGAGCATTTCACTGACTGACAGGGGCGAGTGGACCTTTACAGGGGAAAGATATTTTGACTTTCCAGTGAGCTTTAGTGTTGAGGAGAGCACATCACTTGAGGGTGTTTCATGGAGGTCTTGTAGTACCTCACTATGGCAACAACATGGGCAGTCGATGGAGACCATGTGGGTCTTGATATGGATCCGAAGGATGGACTCATTCCCGGATGAGACCGTGTGTCATGAGCAGGAGACTCCTGGTATTGATATGATTCGGGATCATGATTCACAGGGTATTACAGTTCACATCCTGATATGGGACCTAGGGGACGAAATGTGTGATAGTTAATCTTTGGATGGGTTCTACTGTGTGTCCTACAGGTGGACATGGGATCCTGGTATTATACTTGGAAGGATTCGATTATTGCTCGAAGACAAGCAATATTCTAGTAGGGAGGACTGTAATGTCCCCACTTTGAGACATCATTACATTTCAGGGTGTTATGATGACCAGAGCAACCAGGTGGATGTTATAGCAAGTACAGTGACTATTGAGGGATATTTTGGGGTCTGGCTTGCATTGCTCATCCTATTTCATCATTATGATCCATTCCACAAATATTGGCTTTGGTTCTGTTGCATCCTGACGATTTCCATGATTTTGAGTATTTTGAGCTATAGGTTAATTAAATTCACTGAAGAGGTCATTTTGGGCACAATACTTGGAGGAACCTCTTAGTGTAATAGCTCTCATTGGAATCGGGAGGAACAACACTACAGGATTAGGATGATGAAAAATGACTTTCAGTGGTCCAGGAAGCCACAAGGAGAGATAAGGTGCTTTTCAAAGGAAAAAGAGTTAATTAATTAATTAATTAATAATTAATAAAATGAAAGTCACTTTAGAGGGACAAGGTGAGAAGGAAGTATAAAGGAGAGGCAAGGGCCTCTATTCTCTCATTCATGCATGATTATCATTTTGATATCTGGCTTCTAGCTAGTAAGCCCACACCTTGGGGGTTTTGAGGGTTTTGACTTAACAAACCCTAGAGGACAATTCGGTGGTGAAAGATTTCACCTAGTTTGTTCCAAGCTTGGTCTTGGGGATGCAATACTCCCCCACACCATTCTACTTCAGATCTACTCAGTTGCAGGAGAGTTCCACATCAGTTACAGGTACATGAAGAGAGAGGGCGCACCATTGGGGGGTATCCAACAAGGGGGGTGCACCATTCATTGCGGGAAGTTCATTCCAAGAGATTGGAAGGGCTTCGGGAGATTCTAGCACCTGGGTTTTCATTGCAGGGTCTTCGGCATCAGATCTGGTGCATTCCGGATGAGTTTTCTGTGCCATTTGATTTGCTAGATGCATTGGACGAATTGGAGGAGAGGAGCACACTTCAAAAAGTGATTTCAGTCATTTGATAGATTAGATCTCCACCATTTCGCTTGGGACTTCACCAGTGAGGTAACCGGGCCCCGATCTATCATTCCGGTGGTTTTGTGGAGCTTTGGGAGGCCCCTAGGAGAGAGGCCGAATTATCTAGGGTTTCAAGCATCCAGGGGGGTGCATCATTCCTTGGAGGAAAGTTAGATCTATGGTTTGGGATGGATTTTGGGAATTTGAGCACTTGGGTTGTCCTTGTAGTAACCTGATCTATCATTCTACTCAGTTTGGGGTTATTTGGAGACTTCCTTCAGCCAGGCCGAATTATTGAGGCTATTCAGCATTACAACAGGACGTAGCATCATCCAACATTGGGGGTTTGGCACTTCATACAATCCATATATCTTCTTGCATTGATCTCATTGTGTATTCAAGCTTTGGAGGCTTGCATCCTTTTACTGAGAGCATTTTGTAGCAGCTCTTATTATGTTTATTGGATCCATCTGTTGATCATTCCAGATCGACCTCACTCTTGTGACAGGTTCTTGTTCATTATATTAATAAAGGTTATATCTTTGCTATTGGTTCCATATTTGGTCTCTTGTATTTCCATTGATTATCTCTTCAGATCTATGTGTGATAACTGGATATAAACCCTAAAACCGAATTTAAGAAGTCAACCTGCAAGTAAACACTCAAACATAAGTAAATCAACAAAGTGTTTGACGAAATGCCACAACCAGTAACAATTAAAAATTCATGCAAAACGTGATGTTCTTGTCATATTGGTTTAGGAACATTAAAATATAACTCAACCCATAGTCGACCATGACCCACAGATATCTCAGAAAATGCTTTGCTTCCACCCAGTGTAACCTCCTCAACTCAACCATAAAATGACTGAGTGTGTTAACTACAAAGCATATATCTTGTCTAGTGTTGATCAGATATATCAGAGATCCAATCAACTTCCTGTAAATAGTAGGGTCCGTTGCCTCTGATTTGGAAGCATCTAACTTCTTCCAGTTGGTCACCATGGGTGTAGACATAGGCCTACAGTCCAAAATCCCAAATCTCTTCAGGATCTCCACCACATACTTCCCCTATCCAAAGAAAGTATGAACATCACACTGCCACACCTCTAACCCAAGAAAGTAGTGCATCAACCTCAAGTCTTTCATCTCATACTGCGAAGCAAGATCTCTCTTGCACTCTGCAATGAGCCTTTCTAAACCTGTAAGAAACAAGTCGTCCACATACAACACAAGAATAAGCGACTCACCTCCAGCTATGATGTAGTAGAGGTTGGAGTCTACCTCACTCTTGGTGAAGGCCATCCCCAATTAGCTGTCAATCTGTGAGTACCACGCTCTGGGACCCTGCTTGAGCCCATACAAGGCTCTCCTCAACTTGCATACATGGGAATCCCTCCCATTCATCTCAAAACCCTTCGACTGCTCAATGTATACCCCCTCCTCAATGATGCCATTGAGGAAGGCCATCTTTTACGTCTGTTTGGTGGATCTTCCACCCCATCTCTATTGCAATTGAGATCGCGACCCTGATCAAAGTGTATCTCCCCACTGGGGCGAATGTCTCATCATAATCGATTCCCTCCTTTTGAGAGAATCCCTTAGCCACAAAGCAGGCTTTGAACTTCTCCTCACTGCCATCCATAGCGTGCTTGATCTTGWAGATCCATCTAGAGCYAATCATTGATTTCCCCTCTAGCCGGGGCACCACCTCCCATACATCATTCTTCGTGATGGAAACATACTCTTCCACCATGGTATCTCTCCATATCTACTSTTGTGATGCATCCTCAAAGCTAGAAGGCTCGACCTCCAATAGCTCACTCATTAGAGCCATGTAATTGGAAAATTTCTGTGGTGCTCGACTCTCCCTGACCGATGTCCTAGGAGCACCCACGTACTCCTGTGCCCTAAGGTATTCTAAGCTTTCCCTTTCCAACTAAGGAAAGATTCTCCTCATCCTCACTCTTTGGCTGGCTAGCCTCTGAGGTACCAACTCGTAGCTCCTCCTAGGTGAAGTCGTCCCATAACCTCTTCGAATCAGGGAGTTTCTCCCGTGCTACAATACCTCTGACAAATATGTCCCATTGCTTGGTGAAGCCATTCAAGGMTGTCCTCACCAACTCTCTCTCATCCACGATCTCCCCAACAACTGCTAGTTCATCTCTGATCTGAGTGAAYATGGTGAGATATGTAACAACTGACTCTCCCCTCACCATCTTTGTGCTTCTGAGTTTCTCCTTGAGCAGTGTTTTCCCGCTCTGGTTATCTAACTGGTACAATTTGACTAGGGCCTCCCACATATCCTTAGCTGTCTTCTTACTAGACAAATGAGGAATGATGTGGTTTTTGACTCCAATAATTATTTGCCTAGCCTTCACATCTCTCCTGAGATGAGCTGGTTGCTGTGCTGGGTCTGCTGGAAGTACTGCAGTCTCTTCAACAAACTCCCACAATCCTTGTTCCTCCATCAACAAACCAATTTGCTCCCTCCATGGACTGAAGTTTGAGGCTCCTTCCAGCCTATCCTCGAATCTCAACCCTGCATTGGCCATAATGTCAGTTGCCCTGACTCACACACCCTCTTTGGTAACTTAACCCCCTTGCTGATTTACACCTGGTTTGCACAACAAATGGACTTGGTTCCTTCTATATTTAGAGGCTAAGCTCTGATACCATGTTAATTTCCTTTAAACTCAACAAACAAAAATAAAATGCCAATGATTTTTCTTTACCCAAAAATTTATTTGTGTTGATATAGCTTCTGAAAATCATGCATTAAATTTACAACTGAGTTATTTAACTAAAATGAACAACAAAAACAATTAGAAACCAAGCACAAAATAGGAAGACACCAGACATACCCTGGAAACCTCAATGTGGGAAAAACCAACAAAGCAGGGGCTTTATTGGCTTCAGAGGAATTAATTTACAATAACAGAAAATTCAGAAATTTCTTACAGCCCAACAAACTCGGCCTGCTTTTCTGAACGCACTTTTTCGTCCCTGCTTTTTCAGCCCAGCTTTTTTGGCCCAACTTTTTTGGTCCATGTCTCTGCTTAAACAGACTGCACTCAACTCACTTCCTTTGTTGCTAAGTCGCCCTTTCTCACTCTGCAGAATCGACTTCCTCTTCCTTAGCTAACACCCTCACTCATCAACTCAACACACATTGTGTTATGTCCTTCACCCTAAGCCTCTTTTTATTACTCTAACTCACCTTTTCTTGAGAGTCTTCTAGAAGCCTTCAGAAATTCAGTTTAGTGAATTATTAATTTCCAAAAAGTCACTTTTCATAAATCTGAGTGAAACGTCAATAAAAGTCATTTAAATGACTTTTATACTTAGGATAAAATTAATAAAGTTGATTTGGGTATTTAATTGTGTCCATCAACTAGCCTTGGACACATGGGCTTAGCTGAGACACCTAATTAACATTCCAGACATTCTTATTTTTTCAACATTCCTCGACACATTACTTTTCTAGCTTTTCAGATATGGCTACTCAACTGGGTGATGCTTTCTTGTAGTTGATGAATTAAAGTTATGGTTTATCTTATATTTGAAAGGTTCATAATTATTGAAGTTGAGTTTAATGAATATCAACAGGGCAACTTACCTAAAAAGCTAGCAGCTAGATACGTGCAAATGGAGAAATCAAAATTTGTACTGCATTCTCTGATTTGTAGAAGTGATTTTATAATGCTGTTATCATCTTAGTAAATCAACTTTTTCTTGTATGCAAGACAAATTCTATCATGTATAATTTGCTTTGTCAAAGATTAGTCAAACCATAAGTTTCAATTTATTATGTAGTGAGGTATGTTTTAAATTTCAAAGCGTACTATACTGTTGCTTGAGCTTTCTGGAGATAAACTGTGTATAAAATATTGAAATGTCCAATGTTTCGAGTGGACACTCCACCCATTTTTAGGGACAAATAAAGCTGAAATAATAAGAGAAAAGAGTGCTTGGGTGGATATTTATAGGATTACAAATTAAGGTTAGCCGTTGTGGAGAAAAGAGTTTCAATAGTTGTGAAAAATGATTAAAATAGTAAAGGAACCGTTGGGCATAAAAGGTATTTAATGTTAACGTTAGTATTGAAATTAAAAAAAAAGGTTGAAAATAAAGTTTAAGAAATATAATTTAAGTTTGTATATCCAAGGAACTAAAAAGATGGCTGAAAATGAGGAGCAGGGATAAAAGGTAAAATTAAACCAAGAAATGAAAAGAAAGAGGAAATCAAATAATAATAATGATAATGATAATAATGATGAGAATAATAATAAATAAATAAAATAAAACAAAATAAAATATTTAAAAAAAAGAAGGGCTAATGATCAATATGATGAATAGTGGGTTTCCAAGATTGGCTAAGTTTGTAGCCATCTTCCCAATTAAAATTATTAGGATGTTTTTCAATTTCCATTTCTTCTCGAATGATACAAGAGTAATAGGGTTCTAAAGTTATAATTTTAGTTTGGTCAAAGCAAATAAGATGATTAGATTTGTGGGAGTACTATACTGTTATTTTTCAAAGTATGTGAAAATAATGTTGGAGCTTCATTAATGCAGGTAGGAAGCTGGCTCAAAGCATAATCAAAGAAAAGCTTGCAGGTTGTGTCAATCAGGTACCGGGTATGTGCATTAAAACCAACTCTGGATCGAAGATGTAGATGTCTTTAGAATAGTGCTATGGTTTTTACAGCCACGGGTTTAATTGCAAAAATAATTTCACACTGTGCTTAATAATGATGTTTCTTTGGTATGCTTTTGGATTGCAGCTAGCAATTTAATATCTATCATGTATATTCTTGTAAGAAAATTGATCTTGAGCAATGGACAAAATTCTGTTGTCTGGAATGAATGCCATCTTTGGTTCTCATCATCACTCTTCATCCTGATGATGGACCACAATGGTTTGGTCCGAAACGTTGATTCATAAAAGCATACGTGATGGATCCGGAAGAGCCTTCTCTCCAAAACTCTGATCGCAGAAGTCTTAGAACTGAAAAAACGGTAGCATTCTCTGATCCAAAATGGAAAGTTTTACTTAGTTGATGGTTGCCTTGTGATAACCTCAGAAAAGTCTTGTAAGTCTTTTTATTAGAGTGCTCTTAAAAGACTTACAAGACTTTTATGGCAAAAGATTGACCAGCCTTTTAATACGAGAGTGCTCTTAAAAGACTGAATAAAACATAGCTCATATTGTTTTGAAAGGCCTGTTTGCCTTTGCTACGGAGAGGCTGATTGCCTTTATTATGGAGGGGACGATCTCTTCATTTGCAAAAGACCATTTTCCTTTTGTTTATAAGAGGCCGATACTTCAGTTGTGAAAGGCCAATTCTTCATCTAAGAGGGTGAGTATTGTTAACACTTGAAACTGGAAGGGCTCCAAGATAATTGGAGAACATACACTGTCACCTTGTACAGTCTCCTTGCACTTCACGCTAGTGCTTGCTAGCCACAGGGGGGAATCCCTATGCAACTTGTGAGTGAAGTGTGAACCCTAAGGATCAAAACTGCTTCCGAAATAGCGATAAATGTTGACTGTAATTTGAGATATCAGACCTGTAATCTGCAATTAAAGTTTAAACACACTAATACAGCAAGCAAAATGCAGATTTACACCTAAGGATGRTTTCTCACCTTGTGAATGTGTAAATCTGTTGTGAGAACACAAAAAACCTGCCCCTAAAAGACAGATTTGCATGTAGAAAAGTGACATAAGTGCCTTATATCGTATGGGCTATGGGGTGTAGAAAATTAGTTAAGGGGACTACTTCCCACTATTAATTAATTCGAGAGATTAAAGTAAAGCAAAAGACACAACAAATCAATAAGATGTAGTCACTGAATAGATGTCTCCTTTATTTCCAAAGTTGCAAGTTCTACAAAGTTTGAGGGAATATCAGTTCAACTATACAAGAGCTCTAGGGGGGCACTCAACTACTTCTGAAGCACCTTTATACACTAGTATTCAGGGATGCAATCATGTGATACAAGGCAAGCAATCTTTACCTCTCAATGACGACTATGTCCTCTCACAATTACTCCAACCAGAAAAGGGTATGAAAGCAAGAGACAAAACAGATCACTAGTAAACAATAAATGTGTAATCATGCTTCACACCTCGTCTTCTGCCTTTATAGAATAGGCCCTTGGAGGATTACAAAAATAACTCAACTGAGAATAGAAATAGAGATATGACATGCCAAAGATAGATCTTCCAGTGAGGGTGCACGAGGTAAGAGAATGGTAAGGTCTAAAGTAAATCAAATTCAACTCCACTAAACTCTCCTCCAAGCCATGTATTACTCGAACTCATGCGAAAGATAGATATGCTGTCTAGAAGCCTCCAATTCTGCAGTGGTATATGTACCAAATAACCTGCTAAATTTGCTGTGATAAAGCCTCCACTGAAGTGCTCTAATCAGCCTACAAAATCTGCTGACTCTGCTAAATATGATGAGTTATTCCTGCTAAATCTGCTGAATTACATCTCTGCTAAATGTGTTGTGGCACTGCCAATCTGCTGTTTCACACCTCTACTAAATGTGCTGTAGCAGCCTGCCAATTTGCTGTTTATCCCCTAGATAAAATTTTCCCTCATGCTAAGTGTTATCCCCGATATCTAGGGATAACTAGGAGATCATGTCTCGAGGCCCACAGGT
>SNQJ01S0194014.1:6863-22126 GCA_010110895.2 Picea sitchensis
TGGAGATGATATTTTTAACCCTTCAACACAATTAATTGCAAGCCAACATGAAGAAATATGAGCTTGGAAAATAATTATTGTTGTGTATGGATTTTGTAGTTAGAGGATGTGAATTTTGTATTGACCTAAGAAATATAAAATTCATTGTAAATTGGTTGATCCCAGATAATTTAATTGAACCAAGGTAATTTGATGTAGGAGCATCACCAGCAGCAAGCAAGCATAGGACAAACACCATCACATTTTTTGGCACATGTAAAAATTATTTGCAATATTTTGAAAGTTTGGATGCCTAGACTTTAATGTAATAGTTAAGAAGGGCGTACTTCCATATTGTAAACAGATCTTGAGCGATTCGCTCTCATCTATAAGGTGTAGAGGAATTTATGCATAGTTAATGAAAGTACGTAGATTTAAATTATAGATTAGATAGTTTTAGGAGCTAGAGGGAAAAACCGACTATAGACACCCTCATCTTGTATCATTGTAACATTATCAAGAATATCATAGAGCATAGAGAGGATTTGTAGCAGAGAGAGTGGTAGAGAAGAATCCATGTACAGAAGTTTTGAAATTAATACATGAAGCTTTGATTCAGACTCATGGTGTTAAAATGCTTTATGTGTATACATACTGAATGTTATGCTTATGATTGATTACTCTTTCTGTTGTACATTTGATGTTATGCTGTGTATGTATGATATCTTATTTAGAGTTTGAAGTCTGAGAGAGAGTAAGGAAATGAGTTTCAATTGTTTCTCTTCTTGAGTTAGAGTTCTTGCAAGGAGTGCAATGAAGCATCCACAAGGAGTGCGTTGACGGGTTCAGAGTTCATCTCTGAAAGCTCAAGAGGGATACCGTTGTTCTCATTTCAATTGAAGTGCAAGACAAGAACAGAAGCCGTGTAAGGTGTGCGTAGGTTGGTCGAGACCTTAGAACACATAGACTAAGGTTGAGATATTGAAGGACTGTTGTTGCAGAGTTGCACAGAGTCAAGAGATTCAAATATTTAGGAATATTTGAAGAAGTGCATACAGAAGTCTTTTAGGAGACTTGAGTTGGTGAAAGGAAGCTTAGGAGGGTCAACACTTGATCCAGATTATTTTCGGCATGAAATGAGAGTGGAGATATAATAAAGAAATGCACAAAGATATTGCATATATTCAATAATATAACAAAAATGTATTAGAGATGCAACCATAAACACAAAAATATAGTAATACACGATTTCTATTAATCAAAGAAATGTACAGAGACTGTAAAAAATACAGATTGAAAGACTTGATAGAATGGTGGTAGCTTATCTCTGAGAAGAGATGTGACGGCTACTCGCATTCACAAGAAGACGATTACAATGAGGCTTTGAATGCCCTTTTACAATAAATGGGAATGCCAAAAGTCCTGGTGTTATTGGATAAATCTGTAAGTGAGGACACAAACCAATCTCCCTAGATCCACCTGGATCTAGAACAAAGCAAGACAAAATAATACTCTTTCCCTATATTTTAACTATTGAATGTACTAGGAGGCAAGAACAAAGAACATACCTATGATCGCTTCCTTTGGTCTTTGTTGCTCCTGCTTCTCTCCAGTGTTCTCGTACAGTCAAAACCAAAACAATACAAACCAACCAAAGTGAATAAATCACAATCTATTCAACAGTCAATCTATGTATATGATCAAGGAGTTATACAATAAAGTAGAACTAACTTTATGGGAAAAGGGACATATTACTGTATCATATTGATGGAAAGTAAAGATTACAACCTGAGCCTTGATGTTGCAAACTTCCTTTCAATGTCCCTTGGCTCTGACACACACACTTGCTCACTTGCATGAAGAAGATTAACCAACTTTGATAAACTTGTCGGAGTTTCCTAGCTGTTGTAGCTTCAGTCCTTCACACAATCTTTTACCAATTCTCCAATATCTTGCTTAACCTTGTTTTCTTAACCCTTTCCATGAGAATTCACTCAATATATAGGAGAGAATGAATTGGTTACTTGGATAAGAATGATCCCAAAATATCAGGGAATCCAGTACTAGGATAACCATCCGAATGCCATCTCATCCTTTTAGAAGATTCCCTTCTAGAAGCTTCGAGAATTCATCTTTTTCCCTTATTTAGAAATAGTTTGCACCCTAATAGTTCAACACAGTGCAAACTTCTTGCAATCTATCTTAAAACAGCCTGCGAGAATCATGCATTCTCGTAGGAAAATATACTAGCAACCTGCGAACAGTCCTCAAAAATGTGATTTCTGGAAAGAGATGAAGGTAACTTTTCTCAGGAAAAAGTTCTAATGAAGAGCCTGAATGCACCATCATCAATACATCATCATGATGACCAAAATCATGGGTAACAGAATTCCCCCCAAAGTATGAGGTTGGAACCAGTGACAGCCGATAGACTTTGTAAGTTGCATGTGTGTGTCGAGAACCAAGAGCACATCTAATCGGAAACCTGCGAACAACCAAGCATCTGCAGAAAATATTATATATCAATTATGAGGTAGGCATTCCCATACTCAAATCACAGACTAATGAAATGATAGAAATGAGTCATGGCCACCAATAATACACTGTGGGTCCATGCCGTCAAAATATAGCATAGCCATCGGAATACACTGTGGATCTATGCGTGAAATTTCAAATCAAGACGACATAGCCACGAAACATACACAGTGGATCTATGTGTCGCAAAGTATACGTACTCCATCGCAACCTGGATCACCAAGATAATATCCAGAGTCTTCAATCTCGTCGCCCAAAGTATGAATCTAACCATGTGATTACATGTTTTGAAGTCGAACATGGTAGAAACCACTTGATTACCGGTCATTGATAAAACCGTTAACAAGTGCGAGGGAAATCATCATTGATGTCAATGACTTCCAAGGTACTATAGTACAATCCATTGAGTGTGAATAAATGAGTTGATATCAAACATTCGACGGAATCTTTCGATTAGGGGTCAATGATGTAAACCCACTGTCGAAAGCGAGGAAACTTGCCATTGAGGCATGCAATCTCCAAGGTACTAAATAATTTCTAAGTCTTGATTCCGGATAATGAGCTGACCATCAATGACACAAAATGAGTAACAGATTTTGAAAGTGAAACAAAGTATTTTTCAAATTGGAATGGACACAGGGAAGGCCGACACAGAGAGAATGGATAACTGTAGATGGCCGACTCAATATAGGTTTCAGATGGACCTCTCTTGAACATATGAACGATAAAACCAATGATTTGGCAGCATTGACTCAAAGATGACACATGGAATGACCTTGTAATCAATCAAAAGAGAGACAAATGGATTTCCCAAACCGACTTCAAATGATGAATAGGGAGTGTCATGTTCAAGAGCGACACTTACTGCCAATCAATACGAAAATGAAACATATCCCTTTCCCAAATTTTCCCCCACCATTTCTGGCAAGTACCTCTTTATTTTTACGCAAGCTTGAGGAGGATAACATATACTTGTTTATATAAGCTCATCCTTCGGATGAGTCCCTTGGAGTATATTTAATAAACCCTAAGAAGGAGTGGTTCGGTCCCATCACGGGTCTTTCAATGTTTGTTTAATGAGTCCAGAGATAGTAAACTCGAAGGTTTTTAAAGATTATAGAGTTTGGAAAAACACTTAAAAGAGAACTCTCTCAGTTCATTTTTCATAAAATAGTATGGACGAGACCGAAAAAGAGAGAAATTATCACTCACCAGATGCGTACTTCAAATACTTTAGCGAGTGTGAAAATAGCAAGGTCGCTCGACGATATTTTCATGTTTTGAGAGTCTGAAAAGAGCTTAAAGAGGACTCTGGGGGGGTTCCTTTTTCGTATAACCTTGTTGAGACTGAAAAAGTGATAAAAGTATGCTCGATCTCGTTCTCATGTATTTACGAGCGCTAGAACAGACAAAAACGACGCTCGAGGTTTTATGTAAAAAACCATAAAAAACAATAAAAAACACGCCATAACGAAGAAAAATCTATTCATAACCCTGTATTGAATAATCAAAATCATCACACCTGCAAGAAATACACTCAAAATAACATTTAAGGATTAGGGTTTAGTTGATAAATAATCATAAAAACCCAAAACGATATAGTAAAAGTAAATAAAATGAATAAAAACTCTTTTTTACCACATCATTTGACATTTCCACTATTGAGCTCAAAAACCCCCTTTTTACCCTCCGAGTTTGGCGTCAATTTGTGGGAGCTACAAGAGACCATTCAACGAGCCATCTGCAGCATTAAGGTAAGATCTTCATCCTTGACATTTTCATGGTTAAAATTTTTAATTTCATTGGTTAATTCTTTAGTTTCAAATTATTTTTTGAACCCTACATGCGCGTAGGCATTCTCGCAGGCAGCCCATACGGGGCCTGCGAGAACGATGCGTTCTCGCAGGTGATATTTAAGCCACCAGTGAGGTTCTTGCACTGTGCTAATGGGGCACCTGCAAGAACCACAGAACCCAATTTTTTTTTAAATTTTTAGCCAAATGAAAAAAACTCTAAGGCATGAAAAAGATATTAATCCTCCTTTTATGTTCCTTGTGCAGATAATTGGCCAAAAACATGGTGCTTGAGTGGCGTGAAAGGGAACATGAAGAGGATAATCCAATGGCAAAGAATCATCCTCCTACCATAGCTACATTGAGAGATTGTGGGCTCTTAAAATACTTTCGCATCCCGGGCATGAGGGCCCAAGTCAGACTACTAGAGTACTTGGTCCGTATGTGGGACCCAGATCAACAGGTTTTCCATGTAGGAGCTCACACATTGTCCATAGACATTGAATGACATATACTTTTTGACTGGATTGTCCAGGCATGGGTATTATGTCAGCCTGACTGATAGTAGAGGTGGTGGGCTAAAGATGAGTGAGTACTGCAATCAATACTGTGTACCTGAGGCTGAGAGGAAAAAGGGAAAAGTGGCTATCTGGGGGGTACAAGACTTGACCCTCCACACTATCCTTTTTACTATAGCTCAGATGGCCACGAGTTCTGCTCCTCATATGGAATTACAGAGCTACTTCCAGTACGCCATTGAGTGTACTGAGCCTTGAGTATTCAACTGGGTAGATGTTGTGCTTCGCAGTATCAAAAAGCAATTAACCAAATGCAAGCAAGGTGAATTGAAACAATTTGGGTATGGATCTTTGTTAGTGTCCTTCTTCCTCGAGAGGGTCCCCATATTTAGACTATAGGTTGAGTGGAACTTACCGGGTCCTAGGGATCCAAGGATGCTGAGATGGTGTCGACTCATGGCTCGACACATGGCAGGACCAATCATCAAGTACGACGATATTTTCTTTGACTGGCTTCAAAACCAGATGTTGATGGTCGATGAATACGCTTATGTTGGGTTGGATTTTCGAGGAGATCTGGATTTGGCATTTCCTGAGGACGCTCAGTGGGGTGACCTTGGTAATAAGTACACGCATTTTCTCTTTTTAAATGTTTTTTTGAGAATTTTTATCATATTCAAATGTTTTTGTTTTATATATTTATCCGAAGACTAACACAAAAGTTTTGTTGATAACACAGATGTTGGACCGTATAGACCTCCTGGAACTTCTCCTATCCAGCAACGAGGAGATGTAGTAGCAGCAACACCACAGTATGCTGAAGATTATCAGGTGGTGGAACAAAAGTTAGAGGGCTTGACAGCAGACATTCCAGTTATGACTCTGGAAGAGGTTCCACGACGCGATCAACATCACACTGTAGGGGTATTAGCAGCTATGAGTCGAATGCTCCATAGGGTTGCTAGGGCAGTCATGTGTTACCGTGAACGTCATCCATGACGTCATTTTGTAGAAGCTATAAGCTCCAGATTTTGATATTTTGGTCTTCGGACAAACCTTTTGTAAAAATTCTTTTGATCGTTATATATACAGATGGTTTCTACCGGTTTACTTTATAATGTAATGTTTTTGGTGTGTTTAATTTATAAATGGTTCAAATGTCTGTCCAATACATAATTAGCCAATGCATCTGTTAATGTATTAAGACATCTAGGAATATGCTAGTATTCAATGTGATCAAAATACCGTTCCAAGAGGCGAATTCGCAAATACACCCGTAACAAAGTAGGACTTCGAATAGAGTAGATATTACTTAATTGTAGTACTACAAGCTGCGAATCAAGTCGCACAACCAAATGATGAATTCTGAGTGAGATAGCATCAACCAATAATTCAATAACGGTGCTATACTCTACAATGTTGTTGGTTGCACAACCAAGACATACACCTCGTAAATATATAAGTTCGTTTGTTGGGGCATAGATTGCCCATGCAGCAGAAGCTAAGTTCTAAGTACTATGACTAGCACCATCAGCGAAGCCAATATAGGGTAGCAAAGACTCCGACATCTGGCAATCAAACACAACATCACATAAGGGCAGAGACCAGATAACGTCAAAAGAAAACTAAAGTAACACACACAAATTATGATACATAAAATACAAGTACTTGTGCACAAATGATTTATGCATAGTACTTCTTCAAGTAAAACCCATTCCTGGGTTCACTCAAAGGGATACCATCGTACTCTACTAGCTCATATGCTCCTTTTTCCAAAACTCGGCGAACAATATAAGGACCTCACCACATTGGTTTGAATTTCCCAGCTCCTAATGCATATCGATCCTGTTCATAGAGAAGAACAAGATCACCTTCAGAGAAAATGTGAGACTTGACATGCTTGTCATACTGTGCCTTGCCACGTTTCTTTTGAGCTTCTATTACTAGAGTGGCATCACGTCGAGTTTCGTTTAATCGCATTAAATACAATAGACGTTCTTCTTCAGCAGAAGTATTGGGTAAGAGTTCGACAGCGAGCTTCAGAGAGGGTATCTCACATTCTATAGGAAGAATGGCTTCCACACCATAGACTAATCGAAAAGGCATAAACCCAGTAGCGGATTTTATAGATGTTCGGTATGCCCACAATGCCGAAAGAAATATCGTGTGCCAACTTGTTTTATGAATGCCTATCATTCGTCGAAGCATAGTTATAAGAACTTTGTTGATTGCTTTGACTTGACCATTAGCTTGTGGATAATAGGGTGTTGAGTTATCATGACGAAGACCCAACTTTTATGTAAGTTCCAACATTATAAAATTCCTAAAGTGACTACTATGATCAGTAACGATATCTTGAGGAACACCAAAGCGAGCTATGACATGCTTAAAAAGAAACAACGCTGCTGTCTTTCCAGTATTATCGAATGTCGGCATCGCCTCGACCCATTTTGTAAAGTAATCAACAGCTACAATGATGTAACCATGCCCCCCGGCCGAGTGAGGGTGACATGTCATGAAATCAATGCCCCATTTCGCAAAAGGACCAACNTGTCGGCATCGCCTCGACCCATTTTGTAAAGTAATCAACAGCTACAATGATGTAACCATGCCCCCCGGCCGAGTGAGGGTGACATGTCATGAAATCAATGCCCCATTTCGCAAAAGGACCAACTGAGACCATAGGATGAAGAGGAGAAGGATGTGACCGAATTTTATGATTGTAGGTCTGGAAGGCATGGCATTTCTTAACACCAGTAATGCAGTCGTTGAACAAGGAAGGCCAAAAATACCCTGCGCGTAAGATATTATGGGTAGTAGCATACCCAGACATATGACCACCACATGCTCCAAAATGGCAGTCATTCAGAGCTTTCTCAGCTTCGTCAAACGTCAGACCATGTCGAAAAACATAGTCAATTCCCTGACGGTAAAGAGTATCATCGAGAATAATGTACTGATAAGATTGATAGTGTATGCGACGTCGTTCAGTACTAGAGAAAGCAATCCAGAAAGTCTGGGTTTGGAGATATATAATGATATCCCCATACCAAAGATCGTCAGTGCTGATAAGGAAAAGAGATTCATCGGGTAATGAATCTACTGCTACATTTTTCATGGCAGAGTGAGGAAAATCACATATCAACTTAGAAAAAACTAAGGATTTCTTAGACATGGCGCGATCGAATTCCAAGTCAAACTCCTGGAGTATGACAATCCATTTGGAGTATTTACCCCCCATCAATTGATGTGTCAAAATGTGTTGCATAGGGTTGCAATGAGAAATCACTGTAGTTTTCTTTGAGAGGATATAATGCCGAAAGAGTTGAACGGATTGAACGACAGCCAAGGCCAGTTTTTCAACATGTTGATACTTGATTTCAGTTGATGTGAGACTTCGACTCAAGTAATAAATAACATGTTCATCATGCGCATCATCTTCTTGGACTAGAACCATGCCAATAGTATACTCTGAGGCAACAAGATAAATAAAATAATCACGACTATAATCAGGAGGAAAGAGAAGCAAAGCTTGCATGAGGGACAACTTCAAAGCCTCAAAAGCATTGTTGGCAACGGTATCCCAGACGAATTTTGAATCTTTCTTTAGGATCCGTGTAAAACCACGAGTAATCTCGGCGTAATTAGGGATGAAACGATGAAGAAAGTTTTCTTTCCCCTGCAAACTTTGCAACTGGCGCAGTGTAGAAGGAGGAGGGAGATTAAGAATTGCCTCAACCTTAAGAGGATCCACCCTGATCTCTTGACGTGAAATGATAAAACCTAGAAGACGACTAGATTCTACGTAAAAAATGCATTTATGAGGATTTAAACGTATATGATAGAACCGATAGTGAACAAAAATAGCTCGGAGATGAGTGGGGTGATCGACCCAACACAAATAATGAGTTGGTAAATTGTCCAAATAGGGTTTAACGATATGATTTATATCATGAAAAGCATAAGACATAGCATGTTGAAACATTGCGCCAGCGTTCTTAAGACCGAAGGGAAGTTTCCTATAGGCAAAATTACCCCAAGGAAAAATAAAAGCAGTCTTATGTTGGTCCTCGAGAGCGATGTTAATTTGATTATAGTTGGAGAAACCATCCATGAGAGAGAAGATTTCACTTCCGGCACAGTCATCGACAATCTGATTGACGAAAGGGGTTGGAAAGTTGTCTTTTGGACAGGCTTTGTTAATATCCCTATAATCAACACATACACGAATACTGCCACCTTTCTTATCAATTGGAACAGGGTTGGAAACCCATTCTGTCAGAGCCACCAGATAAATAAAGCCGACTTTTAGATGTTTTTCAACTTCGAGCTTGATAGCCGCCGCTTTACGTGGATGGACTGAATGAAGGCGTTGCTGGACAGGTTTAGCTCCAGGCTATGTATTTATCTCATGTACAAAAATAGCAGGGTTGATACCTAGCATCTCTTCGTAGCTCCAGGTGAAGATGTCACGAAATTCCTTGAACAGAGATGTATAGGTGACAATTTCATCGAGAGAACATGAAGCTCCAATATGAACATTTTAAACTATCCCAGGTTTAACGGATATGTCAATGGGAATCGTGGGAGAGATATTACTGAGGTTCCCTTCGGCAAACACATCATGTGTAGATCCGGGAACGGTCGATATGACAACAACGGTCGATGGAGCTGAAATCCATTTGTAGTTCTCAAGAGTGTGTTGTTCTAAAAAGAGTATGGAACGATGATGCCCATCGTCCCAAGGTGTGTCCTCCATGATGGAAATGATCATCTCGTCAGTCGGAAAAATGACACGAAAAGGATCAGGAGACAACTCATCAAGAAAAAGGGTAGAAGGTGTTTCTGATTGAATGGCTTGATAGGAAAATTCAATCGGACTTAACGACATTGTGTCGCCAAAATAAAGATGGTCTCTAGGGTCAGGGACAATCCAAGGGTCATGTGATGCAGGAAGCTCATGAGGTACAGTGGAGGTCATATTGATAGAAGCAACTCGCGGGTGTGGAACATCGGGTGGTGGAATGGGAAAAGTGCCCATTAATGAGGAGTCCTTTAAAAGGCCGACGCTGACATTCTCATAACCCAGTGGGGTTTTAGCAATAAACGACACATTGCCAGTACAAGTATCGGAATTGAAGAAGGCAAGTTGATCAACGGTAACAACCTTTCCTTGATGAGGGAAACGTACTACACGGAAAAGTGTTGACACAACATCACGCATGGAATCGATCCAGCTACAGCCAAGTAAAATACTATAATCAAGGGGAGTGTCAAAGACTTCCACTTCGACTTGGACCATCTTACCTTCTAGTGTAATGGGAAATGAAGGAAGAACACCATAAGGCTTAAAACTAGAGCCGTTGAAGGCTTTAAGAGTATTTTGCGATTCATTTAAGGGAGGAGAGCCTTTGGCTTTCCAACAAGAAAAAGACATTACACACGTTGAGGCACCCTCGTCGATAACAGTTCGACAAATGTTCTTTTCAGAGACAACAACTTGTATCTGGAATGCGAGTTGAGGGGGTAACCTTGGAATATGATCATCCAAGTCACAGACTATTAGATTCATATCTGTCGGGTCAATTCCACCTATAGCTTTCAACAGTGCCTTCCGTTGTGCAGGAAAAGACTGAAGGAATTCAAGGGTTGACATCGCTGAAGGTGCCTGGGCCAGATATTCAACAATGCTGTAGTTTTGGGCCGCACGAGCATGAGGATTGAAAGACGATTTCTTAACGACACCTTTTGGGGGTGGTCGTAGAACTGTATCAGAGCTTGATCATTCGAGATGAAGAGGACCATTTGTAGGTGGAGTTGGTGGAGAGGGTTGTAACAAAGCAGGAGGTAAATCGTCAACCTTCTCTTTAGACAGAGAATAATCTTTGGCTCTAGTCGTGAGTGCAACATTGTTTTGCTTAGAATCACTAGTACACATCAAAACATATGATGTCGTAGAAGTAGATGGTTGGTCATGGATGACCAACTGATCCTGTTGTTGAGAAGGGAAGGGTTGGGACAAAACTGTCGGTGTAGATGGTTTTGGGGTTCCTTGAAGGAACTTAGTGACCTCGGCACGTCATGGACAATCCTTTGTGTAGTGATTGTCACCATAGATAAGGCAAGGGTATCATGGTTTGCGCTTATCCCTCTCTTCAACAGGAGTTGTTTTAGTTTTCTCTGTTTGATTATTATTTTTTCCCTCCTTATTCTTGCCTCTCCCCTTTTTAGATTTATTTTTACCGGCTGGGGTAGATTGGACAGCATTGACCTCAGAACTTTTTCCGGTGGGAGTGGCAGGAGACGAAGCATTTTGAACATTAGAAGAAGTAGATTTAGGGGTTTTACTTGAAACATAATGTGAGTGGGCTTGGGAAGTACGAATCACACTGTCAGCTGCATGCGAGGTAGTGGGAGTAGTTGAAGTGATGGAAGTACCAGGACGAGGTAATTCAGGTAACAAATCGTAAAGTGTTCCCGTTTGCGAATAAATGAGATCAAGATATTGAGCACGACTTATAGCCTTCTCCTCCATAACAATGCCACCCATGGAAATGTCTTTACCAATTTCGTTCACAAAGGATTTCATAAACCATTCTGCCTGTAACTGATCAGGGAGTTCAAGTTTAATGAGACGTCGTCTCCTTCGCCACTCATGGATATGATCTGATATATGAGTGCCTTTAGTCTGTTTGAAGAAAGTCAAAATCTTAGTCCCAGTATCATAATGGATCGGTAACTGGTAATGTGTAAGAAAATACATAGGTAGGGTGTTGAAATCAGAGAAGAAACCTCGTGGCAATTCAATATACCACTTCGCAGCAGAACTAGTAAGGGTTCGTTGAAAAAGACGTAAACGAATAGAGTCATCCATCAACGAGTTGGATGAATACCATAAGTGAAAATTCATAACGTGATTTTTCGGGTCCTCTCCTACTTTTTCGTCGAATTTAGGAATGTCTGATGGAAGTTTGGCTGGAATAGCAGGCCTTTGGGGAGAGTGACGAATAGGATCATTTAAAATCCTAGACAAATCTGGCAAATCCAAAGTAGAAAAAAAAGGTAACTGTCGATTCACCTGTGGGTATTGGTGACTTTGGGGTGGAAGCCCTGTCGGCAAACCAGTAGGACTGTAAGAAGTCTGCCCATAATGGGAAGACCTAGGCAGATTCGGTGGCGGTTGGAGAGGATATTAATTCCAAGGATTGTAACCTTGAGTTTGAGCAGGGACCTGAGTTTGAGTATTCTAACCCTAACCCCAAATAGGATTAGGTACACTTGGATATGGTTGGCCTATAGTAGGGACAGGTTGTTGCCCCCCAGTCGTTTGAGGAAGATTTTGTAGCATCTGATTCCAATACTGGGCCAAAGCAGGAGGTATATTTTGTCCAAAAGGTGGGGTTGGTCCCCCTATCGTAGGTAAAGTTCCAACCAGAAGTTGTGTGCCAATTGTAGGTTGCGTAGTAATTGGATTGTGGCCGGTAAGAGGAAATTGAATCGTACCACCTTGTCCACCAACAAGAATCTACAAGTTTGGTGCAACGGATGGGATAGTGCCACTAGGATTAGGATTGCCAGAAGGAAATTGAAGGAGTGTCAGAATAAAACCAGGAATAGGGTTCCCATGAAAAGAAGGACCACCAAGAGTACCAGATGGGGTTTGTGGAGGTGTTGGATTGGAAGCATTCAACAAAGAATTCAATGCATGGTAGCCGAGTGGTAGTGTAGGAGTAACATTGGGCATTCATTGGGTGTTTATAGGAGGAAGACCAGCTGTAGTGAACCCGGTTGGGAAATTTGTAGTGTTTTCAAGATGGGCCATCTCAAGAGGGAGAGTAAAGTGATAAGTGCTATTCACCGGTACAGTCTCTGTCTCAAAAAACACTAGAGGGTTTATTTTGGAGACCATAGGCGAACCAAGACTAAAACGGGTCCTGCGGAAATCACCTGCAGACCAAAAAGGATCTTGGCCTTCTACACTGGGAAAAGTCCCAATGGGTGATCCAGAAGAGGTAAAAACTAATTCTCCAGAAGAATTTAATCGCACAAAGGGTCGTTCACCACGGCGAATTCAAAATTCCTCTCTAGTATTGGTAATTCAAAAAGGTTCTAGAGATTCAGTTGATTCCACTTGTGGTGTGGTAACAACAGCGGCTTCACCTTGCCGAGGAGAGCCCTCAGGTGTAGCTGTAGGAAAGGGTTGTGAACCATCCAGATGCTCTGGAGATAAACCTTTCATTCTACATGAACGACGTGGGGGAGCTATTGTAAATGAGTAACAAGCTCCGTGAAGAAATTCTTATGGTCAACTTCGAGAAACAAATCACACGTGCTAGTAAACAAAATCTAGGAAGCAATCACCATGCAAACAAGACCTTCTAATTTCGAAGCCACTAGTTGGTGATGAAATCCAATGTCGCAACAACGAGACAAGAGGGGGCGGGGCTAGGGTGGAAAAGTTACGCTGACGACCTACTTAACGGACTTACACCCTGGTGCAAGCTCCCACACATAATTGTGGGTATACCCTCCAAGGAGCCCAAGTGAGTTTGATCAATGTCAATTCCAGGTACCGTGAAGACTTTCCCCTCCACAATCACCTTGGGTAAGAACCTAGAGAGATAGGCCACTAAGGTCACCACAAACAATAGTAAAGCCCGGGGGAATAGTCGACGGTCTGATCCACATGCAAGGGTAGGGTATCGAGCCCGAAATCAACTCAAAAGGCTTCCATTCATCATTGTGGGTATACCTCCGAGTGACCCCCGTAATACGTGCAATCTATACACTGATGTCAACAAAGCAGGGTGAGTAACTCTGCCAACACCAATGCAACCTAGTGCTTGACCCTTGTGTGAAAAGGGCTTCCCAGGACAATATGTTGCAAATGGAATTTAACACTCCCTAACTCAAGATGCTATTGTGTTTTTTGAGCTTTTGGAGAGTGTATCTAAATGTTGGTGTAAAAGAGCCCTAGAAAAGAGTTACTAGATAAATTTTAAGATTACGCAATGTTTTTAAGAGTTGTTGTTTACTCAAAGGTAACAGAAGTGAAACTTATGTTGTATGACTCTGACCCAACAATGCAAGGATGAGAATGAAATGTATCACTTTTCGTTCAATGAATCCTATGTATGGGAGAGAGAGAAGTTTTCCAGATCAACCATGAACGAGAACACAAAATTTCCTTTCAAATGCCAACGCAAATAATCATTTATCAAATGAAAACTCTCTACTGTGTCTTTTTCAAATACTTCAACAATCTCAATAATTTGATTTTTCAATGTTTTCTAAAAACAAAAAACAAGTTTTTGAAAGAAAAACTTTTGTTCACTTTCCAAAAAGGACCCTCACTATGCCAATGAGAGCACAGAAAATCAAATCAATGAACAAGCAAATAACCCAATCTACTCTTTCAATGAAAACAAAAATAAAGAGCAAACCAATGTAGTCTTTTCAAATGGAAAAGAAAATAATCTTTCAAACCATAAACAAATGAGAAAACCAAGCAAACTTAACTTTCAACCAATCACTGGATCTTAACTAATCAAACACACTCAGAGTCTGAAGTAAGAGAGAATGGTTTTGCCAAGAAAAGCCAAGAAACGAAAATGAAGCCAAAAATGACAAGAAAAGCCTTAAAACCATAAGACTGTTCATACATGCAAACAAAGGTAAACAATATATCAATCAATTTTCCAAGAAACTCATAAGAGGTAATTCAACTAATCTGGGCAGTTAGAAAGACCAAAACTCAAATTCAAAATTTTGAAAAAGCATGTTTGCAGGCAAGCAATATTACACAGTGCGAGAATCACTGATTCTCGCAAGTGACCCTTGAGCAGGGTGCGAGAACCTCGCACTGAAACATATGGGCAGGGTGCGAACCTTACCAATACTCACAGGCTGCAATGAAGTGCAGTGCGAGAATTCCTGAACATATCCAAAAAATTGAAAAATGAAGTAAGATTGACAAAGGCTTCTTGACTCGGAAGGTCTATTAAGATATCCTGAAGACTCAGAGACTGATAGGACAGGAGAAAAATGAAACCAGAGTAAATGGCCACAGAAAAACACAAATAGCCACAAAGAAAATGGGATTGTTCCCCAGTGGAGTCGCCAATTTTGTTATTGGATAAATCTGTAAGTGTGGACACAAACCGATCTCCCTAGATCCGCCTGGATCTAGAACAAAGCAAGACAGAATAATACTCTTTCCCTAGATTTTAACTATTGAATGTACTAGGAGGCAAGAACAAAGAACATACCTTATGATCGTTTCCTTTGGCCTTTTTTACTCCTTCTTCTCTCCAATGCTCTCATACATTCAAAACCAAAACAATACAAACCAACCAAAGTGAAGAAAGCACAATCTATTCAACAGTCAATCTATGTATATGATCAAGGAGTTATACAATAAAGTAGAACTAACTTTATG
>SNQJ01S0194015.1:0-10175 GCA_010110895.2 Picea sitchensis
CATCTATAAGTAGCATAAAGTAGTGCTCACCTTGCAATATTTTGTTTCCAGTTGCTCCACATAGATTAGTATGAATGATCTACAAAGGATTTGAAGTTGATTTATCCTTTGTTTTGAATGAGACCCTAGTCTACTTTCCATGTTGGAAGTGTTTGCAAATAAGATCTAAAGGTTTTAAAATTAAAAGAAAATCCCTTACATTCTACGTCTTGTTGATTTTTACCAAATTGTCAAAATTTGTGTGTCCCATTCTCTTGTGCCAAATCCATATTTGATGTATTTGTCCCATGCAAAATTTCTCTCCTTTCACTTCATCTAAAATGTATATGTTATTGGGAGTACTTAGTGATGTAGAAACCAGTCTACCAGATTTTTCACTTCTTATTTCACACTTTCGAGAGTCAAATGCAAGAGTGTGTCCTTGGTCACACATTTGACTAACACTGAAAAGTTTTTGTTTCATATCTTCAATCAAAAATACATTTTTTCTTTGGATTTCTCACTTCCAACACTGATTGTTCCTTTACCAATTATTTTGGAAAAGTTATCATTTCCAAACATGGTATTGCCTCTTGTCTTCTTAATATTTAAAAATATGCTCTAGTCTCCTGTCATGTGCTTGGAGCATCCACTATAAATATACCATTGGCTTATGTTGCTTTGATAATGTAAGGCTAGATTGTTTTCTTCCCCCTTTTGTTGATATGGTTTTTTCTTCCATATTCTTGTGTTATCTTCCTCATGTCTGGTAGAATATTTATCTCTTATGTTTTGTCCTAGGAATTCCAATATACTTTTGCACTCGTGATCTTTGTGGACAAATTTGTTACACTTGTAACATTGAACATTGAAGTTCATAAGCGGAGAAAAAGTATTATAATTTATGTCTACAAACTCTTGAGTTCTTTTGTTGTTTTCATATCCATTTATGGTAGTATTGTACATATATATACTTTTTATATAATTATATATTGTATTTTCTGTACATTATATGGATTTGCGTCCAAAATTATGACAATAAAAACAATTAACAAAAAATAGATTTTGATACCTCATTGTAGGAGGTCTTTTTGAAGGAGCATTTATATTTGCAAACCTTTGAGTTGTTATGTTTCTCATATCATGCTTGACAAAATTTCTAGTGGTTGGAGGTCTTCTGGATGGGATACTTGTTTCAAATTCAACTCTGTTATGAAGAGGATCGATCTTCTATATATTTTCCTCTTTCTATTTGTTATCTACTTTACTTTCCATAGTTTCCCCACTGTGATTTGAACTCCTAAGAATATTTTCATAGCTTTGAATCTTCTCCCCTCTTTTTGGTATTTTAGAATCAACATTTTTATGATTGTTATCACAGCCAAGACCAGTTCTGTAAAATGGTGACCTTTGGACATTTAGAAGGTCTTCTAGGATTGTTGAACTCTTTTCAAACTTTATATTTGTGTTCACTTGTGCAACTGTCTTATCCAACTCCTTTCTTAGGAAAACAATTTCAAGTTATTTTCTATGATAGATATATTACATTTATTGGAGTGAATTTTTTAATATTTCTTGAATTATTGTTTCTTCCTCTAATTGTCTTTTTAGACCAATAAACTCAGTTTCACCATTTGGTTCATGATGTTCTCCTTTTGCTTTTCTTAATTATTCATTGAGAGACTCAGTTTTCTTTCTAATTTTTTTCAATTCACTTAGAGAATATATTAGTTCTCCTTCAAGATTAACCTCTCCTTCCTCATCAATATCTTCATGTTTTGAGGTTTCATCATCAGAAAATTCGTTGAGGGCCATGAATAAAACATCTTCTATGTTGTTTTATTCTTCATGATAGGAGTCGCCTTCATCATTGGAATACACATTTTTGTTTTTCATGTAATTATTCCTTTTCTCTTCATTTTTTGTCACTCATATAGTGATATTTGGTTTTCTTAAAATTAGATTCCCTTTTGTAAGGACACCTAGCAACCAAATGTCCTCCTCTAAAAAAATCAAAGCACTTGAAAGGGAGCTTACCTTTGTATTTTCCAGTTCCCTTCTTGAGCCTCCCAGAGAATTTTTCTTCCTCTGCATATGAGTCTTCTTTAGAGGAGTCATATGTTTGATGTCCTTTTCAGTTTTTCCCTTTGATGCTTTGAAAGTTTCATCATTCTTTGATGGATTTTCCAGCATAGTTTTCATTGCATAGGTAGTTACAATTCCATGCAATTCATCCATTTTTAGACTATGTAAGTCTTTCATTTATTCAATGGAAGATATCTTGGGGTCAAATCTTGATGGGAGAGTCCTAAGAACCTTTTATACAACAAAGTTTTCATATACGGTTTCACCCAATCCTTGGATGGTGTTAACAATCTCATCCACATGAAGAAAGTAGGTTGTTATATCTTCATCTTCTTTCATCTTGAGATTTTCAAATTGTCCCCTATAATTTTGTATTTTTTCCTTCTTGACTTTATCATTCCCTTCACATCTATTCTACAACTGGTTCCAAATTTCCTTTGTTGATTTACAATACATGACATTAGTAAATTTTGATCTTCCTAATCCTTTCAAAATGGCATTCATGGCTTTGGATTTATTTTCATTGAGCTTCTAAAAACATAAATCATAGAGTTCACTTGTAGGGGTAGTATAGCCATATTTGACTGACTTCCAGACACCATATCCTAGTGATTGCAGATATACTTTGATTTTGATGCTCTAGAAAGAATAATCTGATCCATCAAAGAATGAAGAGTTGTTTTAGAAAGTTATTTCCTAGTTGTCCATGCATGCCATAGGGATCTACCTTCCAGCAGATAGATTGCTTTTGAAGGAGCTCACTCTGATACCAATTGTTGGACTGTTCAACAATATTGAGAGGGGGGGTGAATTAGTATTGGAAAGTTTAAAAAATTTATCTCATTTACCACTTTAACTATGCTTTTCATAATTGATTATAAAGAATGCATATAGTCAACCATATTAATTAACACAAGTGCACAGTACATAAATATTTAATGTGGAAACCCAAATGTAATAAAACCACAAAAATTTCTCTATAAATTTTGTAGGCACCAACCTATTTCACAATGATTATAGGCACCAACCTATAGGGGACATGAATCCCCTTGATTGAGCACCAACTCAGTAATGAGGTTGTAGGAACCAACATGTTTAATAATATGAGGATGTCAATCCTCTCCCATGAACCACCGTTCCACCCTGAAATAAATAAGATACTGATTTATCTTGCTGTCATACATGTGAATCTCATATCTCCTCCGTAATTCACCTATACTCCTTCTCTTGTTTCTCTTCTGGTTCTGCAAAATCAGAACCCCTTGAGGTCCATCACCTTGTGATATTTCTCCCACTTCTTCACATTCCTTCTCTTTCATCCAAGAGATTCAAAATCATAGAGCTCCCCCTTTCACATACTCCACACACACCTCTTTCTTGGATTTTATCATCAATATTTACACACTCTATCCTCCCACGAATTTTTCCACATACAAAACATTGTGTCCATTGCATCATCTCTAGATCCTTAATTACTCCATTAAGGTATTGAAAACGCCATCAAAATCTGGCATTAACACCTATGTTCTACTCACAAATCATAGCATAGACTATTAACTCTCAACAACCATTGAATATGGGTCTCATATTGATCTCATCTATTGATCTCATTCTACTCACATAATACAATCACAACACATAGAAACTGTCCAATATTCTTGTATGTAATCAATATTGTTGATCCAGTTCTACGATCCCTGCATGTTGGGACCACCGGGAAACCGATATATCGAGCCCTATTTCTTCACCCCTATGTATTTGGCCTTGATTTAACACCACCCATATGATTTATTTCTTGATTTGATCGTGGCCATTGATCTATGGGCTCAATTTATTCACTGCTCATTGGGAACACTGGTCCATTAGGTCATCATCCTATCGGACCATCATGGCATTATTCCCCAACACTACAAGTTCACACCTTCAACTCCTTATCGGTGCTCTGATCCGATATACTAAGTCCCATCGTCGAGGTATCTAGCCATTGGGCCATCAGACCTTGTTACACACCAAATTTCCACACTACTAAGTGGCACACTTATGTATTGTATTCTACTAAGTGGAACACTTATGTATTTTATTCTACTAAGTGGCACACTTATGTATCGTATTCTACTAAGTGTCACACTTATGTATCACTTATGTAGGTGTCAATTTGCCACATTCCCAAGTGTTGCATTTATATTCTACTAAGTGTCGTACTTGAATGTTACAATGTCTAAGTGTTGGTCATGTTCATTAGAGGAATTGGGGGAGAAACCCATCACATGGAGTCCTAAATACATTCTATCATCATTTCGAAGTGTATATCAATTTCCCTAGACAAATTGGTGAAGAAAATTCATCATTTGGAGGTCGAAAACCTAATTTTTACCTTGATGTTTTGACCATTTTTTAGGACTGACGCCCCCCTACCCATATATAGGGAGTGTAAGTCCCTTGGTGACACTCCTTGCCGAACTTTGGGGTAGCATTAGTAACACTCTATGATAATACTTTTGGGAGCGTTAGTTTGGTTACAACCAATACCACCTTTTCTGGAGGGAAGTTTCCAGGAGGTTGGAGTTAGTTTGGGTCAAAGGGATTTGAGTCATATATATCTACTTGATCTTAGCTTGAATATCCTAATTAGTTGAGACATATCCTCAACCATACTCCTAAAATAATCCATGGTGGTTGGGCCTTCATTTGTTATATAAGGAGGCCACTCAAAGGTAAAGGAGGGAGTTCTGAATAGTATCAAACCTCTATTCTTATGACATTCAGAGATAGTTCAATAGAATTATGGCATTGCACAAAATGGAATGGATAGGAGGAGCATTGGAGGAAGCATGATCAACATCACATGATTGTAAGTGTTGTCCATTATTTCTCATGAATATAATCTTGGCCTATTCCCATACTTTTGTCTCATTTACTATACACATGAATGCTTATGCTTGTTTCATTTAGTTAGATTTTATTTCATATAACTTTGTGTAAGTAGTATAAGAGGAACATAATTTTTTCTAAGTGTAGGGATATCATTTTCAAGATAGTAATATATCCAACATTGGAGAAACAAGGAGCAGTGAAGACAACCTTTGAACAAGGTGCACTCTTATTTCCTTTTCCCTCTTCTCATTTTTATGTTGTGAGAAATATTACCCTACAGATAGGTTAATCTCCCCTTAGCTAGGTTTTATTTGGATAAGAAAAAATAGAGAAAATAGACACTAACATCCCTTGCTTCTGTCTATTCACACTAATTGAACCTTCATTTCATCTGCCTATGTCATTTGATCCTCTTTCTTCCTCTGGTGAATATTTACCTATTAGTAACCAGGAGTTTAATTGGATACAGAATTTGGTTACAATATAAGAGTTGGCAAATGAAATGAAGCTTGGATGCTCATATCTCCAACCTTTGGACATTATGCTATAGTTGAGTTGCTAACTTCTCAGTAGGAGGAAAAGTACCAACCATCCTTGGGTATCACTCGAAACCTTTGGACATTACATTGGGAAGAAATCGAGCTCAGTATTTGTTCATTATTGTGCTTGTAAATACATGAGAATAGGTTACTGAGTATACTTTTATCACTTTTTCAGACTCATAAAATCTATACGAAAAGGGAACTCTTTGGAGTCTCCTTTAATCTTTATTTAGACTCCCTAAACATGAAAAGTTTTTCAAGCGATCTTACCTCCTTTCACACTCATTAAAAGATTTGAAAGGGCATATTTCGATGAGTATTTTACCCCTTTTTTAGCCTCGCAGGGCTAATTATGAAAAATGAATAATCTAACCACTTTTGTTATAATAGTTCTCTCTCATATCATTTTATACTTTTTCAGGCCTGAGAGACTAAAATTTATGAAAAAATCAACTTTGGATTTTCATTTAAGTTCTTTTCAAACTCCCTAAACATGAAAAACCACTAAGTCTACCTTCACTGGACTTGTAAAATTATTCATTGAAGGACCCATCTGGGATCAAACCCTTACTTCTTCAGTTTTGTTAATCATGTGAATATGAACTTACTGAAGGTGAGTTATACCGAGCATTTGTTATCCTCCTCAAGATTGTTAAAAAACAAAGAGGTACGCATCTATCTGGATTGGGGAAAAATTTGGGAAGTGGGTCAAGATTTTGAAACAATATGATATTTTTTCTTAGTCACCCTTGAACATGGCACTTGTGTGCATTCTTCTTATAGTTAGGTAATCCGCTTGTCTCTAATTCATACCAATTCCATGTGTTGTCATACTCTTTTGACTACTTCAAACAGAACCTTTGGTTTTTGTCACATTATGTTTGGATTTATGCCTTGTCGAGTCAATGTTTCCAATTCACTTGTCCTGTCATGCAATGTTCAAGGGAATTCTCAGCTTCAATCAACCTATGCAGTATTATCCATTATGCATACCCATTGCATTCTGTCCACATTTTCTCTATCATCTTAAATCACTATCCTAATTAGTTTCATGTCAATGATGGGGGATACATTGTGGCCCTCCTTCGATGAGTCTTTTCCTATTTAATTTAACACATTATCCAGGAGTCATAGTTAGAAACCAATTAATTCCTTGGATCCTACATGCCTCAATGGAAATTTTCCTCGCTTTCGACAGTGGGTTTACATCATTGGCCCCTGATTAGAATATTCCACCGAATGTTCTACTTCATCTCATTGATTCACATTCTTCAGAGTGTACTAGGGTACCTTGGGAGTCATTGACATCAGTGGTTATTTCCCTCTCACTTGCTACCGATATACATTAATGAC
Source organism: Picea sitchensis (assembly GCA_010110895.2). NCBI lineage: Eukaryota > Viridiplantae > Streptophyta > Pinopsida > Pinales > Pinaceae > Picea > Picea sitchensis. Next base: position 6,834 of record SNQJ01S0194015.1, read on the forward strand.
CGGTAACAAGTGGTTTCTACCATGTTCGGCATAAGCACCTATATTCACATGATTAGAATTGTACTACTTTGGGATCAATATGAAGACCCTAAGAACATTTTTGGCACCTACCAGTGTTATGTGCTCAACCCATGTTGCAATGTATAACATTCTTACTGATGTAAACTATCACATAGATCCACTTTGTATTGGTCTGTGGCTATGTTGTTCTTATATCGTAGCTCCATTGTGTACTTTATCATGGCTATGACCTAATTCATCCATGGAGGTATGGATCCACATTGTATTTTTGGTGGCCATATCCTTCTTTAGTGATTTCATGGATCCACAATGTATTGGTTGGTGACCATGCTTTAAGTCCATTTTGTACTGAGCATGGGTATGCATACCTCAAGATGATTCATATATATGTTGTTTGATGTTTGTTTGCAGCTTCCATCCAACTCTCCTATTCCATCACCCATTAACACACATCATTTTGTAAATTGTTTTGGACATCAGTTTCTCTTTTGATATCACACTTTAGGGGCCATCCGTTATACACCAAATTTCCACTCTACTAAGTGCCACACTTTTGTATCATATTCTACTATGTGCCACACTTTTGTATCACGTATGTAGGTGTCGTTTTTCCACATTCCTAAGTGTCAAACTTATATTCTACTAGCTGTCGTACTTGCATTTTTCCATGTGTAAGTGTTGGTTTTGTTTCCTAGATAAATTAGGGGAGAAAATACATAACATGGATACACTCTATCATCATGTCGAAGTGTTTATCATGTTCCCTAGACAAATTGGTGAAGAAAAATCATCATTTGGAGGTCGAAAAAACAATTTTTACTTGATTGTTTTACCACTATTTAGGACTGCATCCCCCTGCCCATATATGGGGAGTGTCAGTCCCTTGGTGACACTCCCTGCTTAATTATGGTAGAGAATTAGTGACACTCTATGCTAAGCCTTTTGGGAGCGTTAGTTTGGTTATAACCAATTCCACCTTTTTTGGAGGGACATTTTCGAGAGCTTGGAGTTAGTTTGGGTCAAAGGGATTCGAGTCTTATCTATCTTCTTGATCCTAGCCTAAAGATCCTAATTAGTTGAGCCATATCCTCAACCATACTCCTAAAATATTCCATGGTGTTTGGGCCTTCATTTTCTATATAAGGAGGCCACCCAAAGGTAAAGGAGAGAGTTATGAAGAGTATCAAACCTCTATTCTTATGACATTCAGAGATAGTTCAATAGCATTTTGGTAGTGCACAAAAGGGGATGGATAGGAGGATCATTGGAGGAAGCTTGCTCAACATCACATGATTGTAAGTGTTTTCCATTATTTCGCATGAATATAATATTTTCATATTCCCATAGTTCTGTCTCATTTACTTTACACATGAATGCTTATGCTTGTTTCATTTAGTGAGATTTTCTTTCATCTAACTTTGTGCAAGTAGTAGAGGAGGAATATTTTTATGTCTAATTGCAGAAAGATCATGTTCGAGATAGGACTATATCTAACACTGGAGAAATAAAAAGAAGCGAGGAAAACCTTTGAAAAAAGTACACTCTTATTTCCTTTTCCCTCTTCTCGTTTTCATGTGTGAATAGACAGGAGCAAGGGATGTTAGTGTCCATGTGTTGTATTATGTCTTAACCAAAGAAAACCCTGCTAAGGAGAGATTAGCATGTCCGCAAGGTAATATTTCTCACAACATACCTACCATCCCACTAGGCCTCTGACACTACAACAATGCACCTTTCAAACCAAATCTGGGATGGAACCTTATTGTTCAGTTTCTAGCCATCAGGATACCAGGATATCGGCCCATCGGGCTCCTCGGGACATTTCCACTACATTTTCTTTGGTCATATGGTATGTGATATATTTCCTAGGCCACTATTTTGAGGTAGCTTAATGTACCATCATGGGAGATGACATGGCATCCATGTGAACCAATGTACTGACATGGTGGTTGATGTGGTGCTATATGTGACATATGTCATGGTGCTAATGTGGAATCACAACCGAGTGATCGGTCCACTGACCCACCAGGCACTTCGACCACGTGCGAGGTTATTTACCACACTTTTATCATTATTCCAGTCTAGTTATGGAATTGTTTCTTCCATGTTCCATCCATCGTATACATCATCCTATCGGGCGATCGACCCACTAGAGCACCAAGCCTTTGGAACTTCTAACACTACACATCATTATTTGCCTAGCTCTGGTATGTTGCATGATGTGCTTATGTGGTTGCTTAGGTGGCTTAAATGTGGACCATTGTATTGTCTTCGCTATAGATAGGATTCAGGAATGGCATATGACATAACATTTGAGCTAGCCTACCAAGTATCGTCCCACCATGGTGTCGGCCCACCGGGCCCCCGAGACTTTAGTACAACACTACTCAAACTCTAGATAATCAATATGTCAGTATAGAAATATAGAACCTTGTTGTGGAACTTCACTTATGGTGGACCAAGTCACATTCTTCCAATGCTTGTTAATTCATTGATTCTCTTCCTCTAATTATTCGATCTCCCGGTCTCCGGTATGTTGGGCCCCATGTCCAAAAGTTATCATTGTGTGCAAGATTGTCTGAATCATTCATTTTTATCTAGACTATGTTCTTTTAACTTTTAATTATAAACTCATCTTAGTATTATTCCCTTGTGCATGTGGGATATGTCATTTTCCATGCATTTTGGTCTAGTTAACCAGGACTTCCCCTATGCCAAGCTTATCATTTCCCGTTGTTATAACCCTATAATTCATAGGATCATCTGTTGACTGGAAAGTTTTTACTCTGGGTGTATAGGTTTGCAAATAATATTTCATCTCTGCAAATTATTTTCAAGAGAACCAGTGCACCAAAACCCACCAAAATTGCTAAAGCCTAAGTTTTTGCTGCATTCGCGCCTGAAGAATAAAGACAATGCATAAATGAATGGTTTAGAGGCTGGCGCTGAGATCTACGGTCCACAAGCTTTTCCAGACCCCCCCGACCGCTCTACCTTTAACGACAGGTGGGGGTCCGGAATCTGGTATAAAGAAGGCGCGCATCTGAACGACTGAGGCACCAATGCTTTCATCAACGGTTGAGATTGAATTCTGGACCCCCCGGACTGTTATGCTTTTAACGGTTGGGGGGGGCGGGTCCGGAATGAGGCATTTTTATCTAGCGAGCCTTGTCCCAACGTGTCATCCATCCATTGCGCCCAATCCTCCGTCACCTTTTTGCATCCTTCATCCGTCGCTACGCCCTCACCCCCTTGTCCTTTGTCCAGTCGACTACACCCCTTCGCCAATCTCACCCGTCCACGAATAAACAGATTTGGGAT
>SNQJ01S0194016.1:0-17690 GCA_010110895.2 Picea sitchensis
ACAGATGGGAAACACTTAATTAAGAATTGTGCATTATATATCATTCGTTCATAAAAGCATTCACACAAGCATTATGCAGGCTAACATACATAGCAAGCACTCATTGGAAATAGAGTACATGATATACATGACAAACTAGGGCCTCATGCACTCTTTCATTAATCACAATAGAACATTCAAATACATGGAGACTTGGTAAGCTTAAACCAGAGATCAGAGACTCATATCTCAATCTAGTTTCTCTCTCATATTCCATTTATTGTTCTACCATTACAATGAATTTCATAATAAACCATAAGCGACCATCAACCAACAATAAAAATGAATAAGAAGTTATCCCTACTCTATTCACATGCATCCCTTACATCTTTACAGAAGCATGTAAATCATAACAAACTTTCCATCTCACTAACAATCTTGACCATGACCAACCAATTGGTTACAAAAATGGTTACAATCATTATGATGATCTTCGGGTATTTGATATGCATGCTATATTTATACAAGTCCTTACGCACACTGGTTGGAACACATATTACAAAATTGGTTGGTGCAAGCACTAGATCTTGGTGCTACGTGATACAAAACTTGTGGCACTCACGCAATGAAGAACTTGTGATGCATGAGATGTCTTGCCAAGAACTTAGGGTCCCAACACCACTAATGGAGAACACTAGCATCACTCAAGAATTAGAAAATAAGGAAGCAAAGGCCACTTGACCTATCTCTAGAGACCAAGGAGAAGAGGAGTATTGGAGCCTTAAGTCTCACAACATCTGGCTCAAAGAAAGAGATAACATTACCAGGTTTTTCCACAAACATGCCAACAAAATATGAATACATAATCACATCTATGAAATCGACCTTCCCAATGGAAACCAAGTGGATTCATTCAATATACTTATGGAGACAATGAATTATCACTTTAAATAACTTTACTTTGAAGGTAGTGAAGCTCCCCCCATCATAGATCAATATGTTGAGAAATATTACCTATCTCATTACCATAGAAGACACTAATGAACTAGAGAAAGCAATCTCAAAATCAGAGATTGAGGAAGCACTCTAGTTGATGGAAACAATAAAAACCACTTCTATTCCAAATGGATTCACTACTTATTTCTATCGAACTCATTGACACATCATCAAATTTGACCTCTACCAAATGAGAGAGAGCTCAAGGAAAAAGTTCCAACTTGGAGGTGGAATTAATTCTTCATTACCATCAATCATTCTAAATGAAAAGTACCATGTTTCCTTTATTATATTTTTTCCTCTTATCTCTTTGTAATGTATCCTATAAAATATTAACCAAAATCATTGCACTCATGATTGACAAGCTCCCACCCCATATCATTTTAGTGGAATAGAGGGGATTTGTAAAGGGAAGATAGATCATATCACTATAAGGAAAACAAGATTTTGTAGAGGTTTTAGTAGAGGCACTTCTCCTTGTTATGCTTTTAGCAGAGGTGGGAAGGTGAAGGTTTTAGCATAGTTTTTATTTGCGGTGCACCTAAAAACAATTTAACATATAGGTGTGTGCGCGGGAACATACACAAACACAGATATAAACACATCACCAATAACAATTCAAAAGGTGGTTCCCTGCTCTTGAATTCTATACAACATGTTATTTAAAAAAAAAACTTCATGGTGCATATTAAACCTATAATTGTATTGGTGTGCCTATATAAATATGCACAGACCATGTGACGGGATATAAGTCACACTTTACTAGGGTTAAACAAAGACAATATCAAATTGTGCTTTAATAATGTAAAACATGTTATTAAAAAAATTGTTCTATAGTGCACATTAAACATATAAACACCTTGGTGCACCTATATACATATGCACTTGTGCGATTATAAACACGATGCATTTTTATAGGCTTAAATAAATAAATAAATAACCAAACAGTGCTCAAATTCTCTAAAACATGTTGTGAAAAAAATGTTCTATGGTGCACACTAAACCTATAACCACCCGGGTGCACCCATATACATATCCATCTCTACATCTAGATACAAGGGTCACAACTGTAGAGTTAAATAAAAAAATTACCAAACCACGCTCCAATTTTGTAAAACATACTATTTAAAAAATTTACCCCACAATGTGCACTAAACCTATAACCACACACCAATGCATTGGGATACAAAGGCTCACCATGGTAGGGATAAAGAAAAAAACATACCAAACCAATTGCTCATTGTTGTCATCCACCAATGCTTCCATCAATTTCAAGTGTTGATGTTCTTTGTATCTCTATGAGTGCCCTATTGTCCTTGCTTCCAAATTGCTAAATTTTGTTGACAACGAGATCATTTTATTTTTAAATTTTCCAACCCCTTGATTTTAGTTTGTGATTTTCATATGAAGACAAGACTAAGTAATTTTTCGATATAAATTAATTTACATTTTCATAATTTTACTTTTCCATTTCTATAGGTAAAAAAAAAAAAATGTAATCAATACATATTGTAGATTTTTTTGCACACTGATGTTGAGTACATTTATAAATCACATCACTTGTGGTGTTGATTACCAAACTAATCACAGTGTAGTATTTGAATATTGTTAGTACATGTATGTATTTATTGTGTGGGTCATTGCACTACAAGATGTTATGGAGCACCGATGTCACGTTGTCCTATTCACGTATGCTCACTAGTTAACACAAGTCACATGTCACATGTGACTTGCCTTGGCAATGTGTGTTTGGAATCAACAACACTATGAAATTTGCGATAAAGGATGATTGGGCACACCATCGATGGTGCACCAACTTGAAATATTGTATGTGCCTATCATACATGACCTCATACCACCTTTATTCAATGTTGATGGTTCTTCCATGTGCATTGAAATCAATCACTAGATACACCACTGCATGCATTAAAGTTATACACCGTCCTTTTCTTTTTTAATGTTCCTTTTTTTTTTAATGTTTTTTCATTTTATTATGTGCATTAGTGTAATTTTGGATGACTTGCCACACTGTTGACAATGCTACATCATTAACATACCGCATGTGCTTTACTCTCATGGTGGATTGACATGGTCTATAAATCATAGTTTTTAGTGTGCATTGTTTCTTACCATAACAATGGTGGTCGTAGTTATTTGTTTTTTAATGCACTAAATTCAAAATTTCATATTGAATATTATGAATGTTAAATAGTATACATAGATGTTTTTTATCTATATTTTCTTAATGAAGTTTATATGTGATTCTGGGATAGCCACAAAAAATAACAAGTCGATCCATATAACCTTGTGTTTATTTGGGAGGCCCAAGGAAGGGATAGGAATACGTTTCTACATCTAATTACATTTAAGTATTGTTGAGATTCATCTCCTTTTGATTTTGATGAATGTTGGCCTCAAGTTTTTTTGGCATATAAATTCCTTGATGGCAATCATAAAGTTTTTTTGGCATATAAATTCCTTAATGGCAATCATGAGTTATTGTGCCAATTCATTTGTCATTCAGATCATGGTAGACAACCATTCATGGTTGGCTATGAATTGTGGTATTAAATCACAAAAAGGACATGTATTTCATCATTGGCCTATCGAGAAGGGAGGGCATTTTCCCTATTTACCTTGTGTCACTTGGTGTTGATATAGAAGAGAATCAATTGACATATGTCTAGAGATATGTCAATTTAGATATTACTGACCTTAGTGAGGTCCAAGTTATTGGGGCACAATTATGCTTGCACTCTTTTGTATGAGAGTAGGTTAGGTTCTTGTGCCTTATCATTAGTGAAATGACACACCATATTATTGATGGGTACCACATAAGTTTCCCTATAATTCATTATGTAAATAACCATGTTTAATGACCCAAATTGATTAGGTGGTTTGCTATTCTATTGCAATATTTTTATATTGATTTCATTAGATGTGATAATGTGTTGGATGTGACACATCTTTGCTTTAGAGTTATTTTGTTTATTTTTTGTATTTTTATATTGATTTCATTAGATGTGATAATGTGTTGGATGTGACACATCTTTGTTTTAGAGTTATTTTGTTTATTTTTTGAGTGGTTTCTAACAACTCAACCATCATTTGACCACCACCCTCTTAGACATGTCACTTTTGTGTCTATGTACATTTTGGGCTATATGTCACCCAAGAGAGGTTAGCCAAATTCCCTGTGAATGGTTGTCGGTGATGATTTCGTTCATTTCTTAGGTAGTGAGGATTATCACATCCTCAATCTTGTGTAGTATCCTTATATAGGGATGGATTGAGGGGGGTTCCAAATATTTGATTTGTTGCACCCAAGGCACTAGACAAGAGAGATAATATTATCATGATGTTTTGGTTACTCTAATTTCATAATTTTTTATTGTAAGACACATGTTATTGATTTTAAAAAAAAATTTATATAATAATCGTTTAATATTTTTGTAGATATTAATTTGTATAGTGGTGAGGGGACTCCTCCTCAACGTCATGCATAAAAGGCCAAGTAAAAAGAATTAATCATAAATATACATTTTTTTTTATAAAAGTTAGATTGATTAATTCATACCTACAACAATGCATGGCTCTCGTATTTATACAAATATCCCTATGAGGTGTGACTTTTCATACAAAGAAAACCACCTAAAACAAAACGAAAATATATATATATATATATATATATGCTTACATTTCACTTATTACACTACCTTAAAATCATAAAAATGTACTGGAATAATTGTTGATATCAAAAAGTTCAACCTAACTTACAAGGGAAAAGTGTATGTAGTGTTGGGTGGGACATATTTTTTAAATAACATATTACTATGAAAGTTTATTTAGAAGGTATATTTCATATTGAGAATTGAATTAATAAGTGGATAAATTTAATTTTTTTAATGATTTTGTTTTTAATTAAGCTAAAGTTTCACTTTGATTTATTATTTTTTGAATTATTTTTGAAAATTTTAATAATTTGGATCAACTTATTATCTATAGAAATCTTTAAGGATAAAATTTAATAATCAAAATTCTCATTTTAATAAAATTATAACTTTTAACAAAAAAAAAATATTAAATTAGAGAATTTTTTTTCCTAATAAAAATTAAATTTATCCACTTATTAACTTTTTTATATATTAATAGATAAACATAAGTTTGTTAATCAATCACATTCAATATATTATAATATTTATTTTTACAACTAACGCACACCATTCATGATATATATATATATATATATATACACTAAATGTGTTTCATTTATTTGTGGTTGATTATATTAAAAGGAGTGAGTTAATAAGTGGATAAATTTCAATTTTTTTTCAGTTTATTTTATGATAATGAGGTAAAGTTTTTCCTTAATCTACTCATTTTTTTCAAAATTTTGAGGATCTCAATTTAAAATGGACCTAAATATGTATGGGTAAAGTTTCATAGTCATAGTTCCTATCATTCCAATGGAACTATAATTTATTGCAAAATTCCTATTTTTTTTATTTTTTTTTATTTTTTATTTTAATACTAGGGGAATCGGTAACAACGGCAGTATCGTACTCGCGTGACACGGGGTCGAATCCTGCCGGCTGCCTTATAACCCCTAGGGAGAAACGCACAGCCCGCAAGCACGCCCTCCGAGTAAATCGGGGTGAGAATCGACCTTGAGGGGAATCTAACGGCAAGATCGTGATTCTCGCGGACACCTGGTCAACTCGCCGTCACTATAACCCCTAGGAGTGTCTATGACAAAATGGCAGCACTTCCTCCAGTAACCTGGGTGAGAATCGCATCTTGAGACCTCATTTACATAGTTCCTTCCATTTACACTACACTGCTGGCCTATTTCACACTCTCAAGGGCTTTAAAAAAGTTGAAGACATGGGGTGGGCTTGGATCCACTCTATGTGTGCACGGGTCACTTATACCATTTATTATAGTATCTCCTGGTGCAAACCACACGCTCAATTACTCACTCAAGGTGTCCCCATGGCTCCGTGTAGTTCTCACGAGAATTGAACCTTGCCCAACTGTGAAAAAACTCCCCGCTTTCCACGTTTGGATCCAACCCCTTTGGGCTGCAAGTTGAAGGACATGGGGGTGGGCTTGATCCACTTATGTGTGCACGTCACATACCATCATTATAGTATCTCTCCTGGTGCAACCACACGCTCTGACCACTACTCAAAGTCCCCATGGTTCCGTGCAAAGCCTCACGAATTGAACTCATTCAACCAAGGAAAAACTCCTCATTTCCACCATTGGATCCAACCCCTTGGGCTTTTAAAAAGTTGAAGGACATGGGTGGCTGATCCACTTATGTGTGTACCGGGTCAATGACACCATTTATTATAGTATCTCCTGGTGCAACCACACGCTCACCACTACTCCTGTGTCCCCATGGACCTGTGTAAAGCCCCTCACTCTAGGACTTGAACCTGGCTCCAATCCAGGAAAAACTCCATCGCTTCCACCATGACATTGATCCAACCCCTTTGGGCTTAAAAGTTGAAGGACATGGGGGTGGGCTTTGATCCAATTTTGTGTTCATGGGTCATGATACCATTTATTATAAAGTATCTCTGGGTGCAACCACACGTTCGACCACTACCTCAAGGTGTCCCCATGGCTCCAGGTAAAGCCCTCACGAGAATTGAACCTTGCCCAACGGTGAAAAACTCCTCGCTTTTCACCATTGGATCCAACCCCTTTGGGCGCAAAATTCCTATTTAATTTGAGGAAGGATTTCCAATTAAAAAGAGTTGAGTTTGTCCATGTATTAAGGTATTTCTATTACAAACACATTTCATCAAAGAAACATGCCATCAAGTTAGGATGAAAAATTATATTATTTAACAATGGTATTATCTCTAAAAGTTACATATTTAAATGTGCTTTATTTTCTCTAAATTAGTCTATATTCATTGTAATCTCGAATCTTCATTGTAATCTCGAATCTATATTAAACATTGAGAGGGATCAAATCTTTTTGTGTGCACATTGTGTTTATTATGTAAAAGTTTGAGAGGAGGTTTGCACCTTGAGGCATTTAATCCTTGCTAGAGCTTGATAGATTTGACACTAAGATAGATCTACTTGGAGTGAGTTGATAAGTGGATGAACTCATTTTCTTTTAATTTTTTTTATGGATTTAATAAAATTATTATTATTATTATTATTTGGAGAGGCAAAGTCTCACACTTATCCACTCATTTGTTTTGAAATTCCAGTCATCGAGATCATCTTAAAATAGGCCAAAACTCCCGAGGGAAAAGTTCTATGGTCAAAGTTCCCATCAATAAGGTGGAACTATAACTTTTTGCAAGATTCCTTTACCTGATTTGGGAAAGAATGTTTACCAGAAAAGGGTTGAGTTTGTCCACTTATTAATTTAATTTAAATCTACCCTAGTGTTCGTTTCTAATTTAAAAAAAAAAAAAAATATTATATAAGAAAATGTTAATCAATTTAATAACTAAATGTAAGACGAGCTATCTAGTGTGGAATATATGAAGAGAATAATTAATTGATATTATTATTGTTTCATTATATTTGATTAATTTCATATATCATAAATTTAATAATGAGAATTATTTTTTATGCATTAATATATTATATATTATCACATGTTAGATAATAATAATCTATTTTTAAGATAGAGCTAAGCGAGACACCAAATTGATGTATGAGATACATTTGTAAAAAAATATCTAAACACAATAATTATAAAAAAAATATATTAATATAATAAATAAAAGTTTTTAAAACAAGAAAAGGTTAATTTCAATTCAACATAGTATTTTTTGGGCTAAAGAATCACATTCCCTAAATATATCAAAGTATTATGGATATAAAATTTTATTAATTTATATATGTTGTTAAAGAAAAAAAAAATCCAATGATAATATAAAGAAAGAGAAACACAAGAAATGTACTCTGAGTTGAACTTTGTTGTGCATATTCAACTAGACTAGTTTGTACCAATAAATTTTAGAAGTTTATACAAACTTTTTTTTTATGTAATGTTTTACTTAAAATTAATTGTTAGTTTAGTACATAAAATATGAATTAATTTGAGATTAAAAACAAAAGAAGTTGAAAAATATATAACACCATTCATATAATGAATACAAGATGTATCTTTGGAAACTCTATATGGTAAAACTTAACCATAAGGTCTAGACTATGCCTTGCTCTTTTCTTCTTAGATATGAAATGCATATAAAAAGAAAGATAAACTCACTCTGGGAGTTTCCATTGACAATGTGGCCTATATTGCCACTATGGGGTCTTGTACTTCCTCTTTTCTATGCCAATATCCCACTTCCTTGATTTGTTGAACTATGGAACAATGTGTTATCACATATAGTTGTCAAGGGTAGTAGGTTGTCCAAGTTCGTGGCTTACACAAGAAGCGTCAAAGCACAGCGTTTAGAGCAGTCTGTTCTGGACTCGAATCAAGCAAGCATACAAGTTTATCTTTCAACGACGGAGATCCAATCAGGCAAATCAGATCGACGGCGCGCGAGCATTCGAAAGTCCAAAGTTGCTCAAAGATTAGCACTGAAGCAAAGGCCCGAGATCAAGGTCGAGCAAAGATGAAATCTGGGTCGTAGATCTCATTGGGAGAGATCAACGGTAGAAAATTATCATGAGAATTGGGAGTTCGAAATAATGTTAAATTTATGAGACAAGGTTCGAAGTCCCGAAGTCCCGAAGTGTTGAAGGCCCGAACTAGATCTGGATCGTCGAGCTTGGGGGACATGTGGCAATCGATTCGATGATTTGCGAAAGTGACTCTCGGGAGTTTTGGAAGGAAGAAAAAGCAAACCTCGCGAAGCACGAAGTGAGAAATGGATCTGGGTTGTCCAATCTAGAGGGGCATGTGGCGCCAGATCGACAGATTCACGGTTTCGCGAATCAGAGATTTTGCACAGAGTGATGTGCCAGTTTCGTGAAGCATGAAACCTCAAAGCACCTTTGAGATAGGCCCAAGGTCGCAGCTTGAGGTCACAAGCATGAAGGGGTGATGAAGAAGGAGCTGGAGCTTGAGGCTCGAGATTTCAGGAGCGCAAAAGAGGAAGGTCGCGGGTTTCATAGGACTTGCAGTAAAGAGCCGCCAACAACACACAACAGCCCCTGGGCATTTAGCCTCGTTGTGATCTCGAGAAGAAGTAGTAAATGAAAAAGGAGTGGTGGTTGAAACTTCAACTCACTCCATAGATGGAAAGCGTGGAGGGTCTGGTTGTAGAGACAGAGCTATCAGCCAGAGGCCCCCTTGATGGATGATTTTTCTTGAAGGCCCATGCTGAGTTAAGTTTGTGTTAGACATAAGGATACATAGGCAGTCTGACAGAGCAGGCACTGACTGAAATCTCTAAATGCAGAGGTCCAATCACACTCCCAGTGGTTGCATCATTTATGAGTATATATAGGTAGTTTTAGAATTTTGTTAGGGTCGTCAACTAGTTGAGCAGAGCTCCCAATTTTGTAATGCTTGTGATGCTAGAGTTGTTCTCTGGTTATGTAATCGATTTGAGACTTTCATGTTAATAGAATTCAACTTCTAGTTTCTTTTCATTTTGTCTGTAAAGCTATTTAAAACACTCGGGCATGGATTATCCAGTCGAGGATCGTTATATTGTTCTAATGGAGGTTTGATTATAGTAGTATCATGGTCATTTTTACTTAGTTCTTGGTGTTTCTGTTCCCTCTCACACTGGATGGATTGGACTGGAAGATCCAGCCGAGCTGTTGCATTTGCAGGATGATGGAGGTTTGATCATTTTGTGGCTATAACTTTGTTGTTTGGACATATTCCAGTGTCTGAACTCGAGCTCAAGAATTCTCTTGATTTTGGGTATTTCTTCTCGGAGCTAGTGGAAGGCCTGATGCCCATAACAGTCGCATTCACCTCCCTCACTAAGTCTTCCCTCTGCTTTCACTTTAACTCAATTTACTGACTGAAGTTAATGTGGCCCTCACTTCCCTGTGCATTTCTTGTCTAGTTCTGTGTTGAACATCATTCATATTTTGAGTTTTGTCCATTGACCTCCATCCATATAAAACCAACATCCACCTAAACTCTGATGGGTACTGGGCTTACCTTCTCTGCAATTAGAGAGTGACTTCCAGTGCTAACATTTCCAGCATCGTTGCCAGGGAATGAATTGAAGACATTTCCCTGGGATAGAACGACAAAGAGCTTCTGATTTTGAAGGTGCATCAAATATCAGAACCATTGAAGATTGCAGTTTGCACCTGGCGACTCCACTATCGAAGACTCCACTCAGGAGGATCATGTTAACAACAATATGACCATACCGAAGGGGAAGACCAGGTATCAGTTTATGATCTTTATTCATGAAATCATGTTCTTGTTTGTCAACTCATTTCTCTCTTTCCCTTCACATATAAAGAGGATTATCCTCTTCTTTGTCTATTCAGATGATAATAGGCCTTCCTTTATTTATCCATCGTTGGAAGAAGAAAACATGCCCTCTTCTTTTGTTGTAGATACCAATCTTGTGTCTTCACCTTTGCCTATTCATAAAAGTGAGATATGTATTGCATCTCCTCTTGAAGTTGATCACCCTTGTATCCCTAAGGAGGTTGAAAATAATTCACAGTCTTCTCAAATCTCATTACCCTCTATTATTCCTGTTGGGCCTTGCCATCAACTCGTTAATCCTCATGATCAACCCATTGCTTTTCAAATTAAAATAAGAAATAATTTGTTTAAACCTTTAAGGCTTCCACATGACCTTCATCCTTATCCTCTTTATTCCTTTAAGAATCTTCCTCGGTTTTCTGGAGAGGATCATATTACAACTGAGAATCATTTGGAGGCCTTTGAGAGATTTGTTGATCAGTTTGAGATTGTTCATGATGATGTTGTCATGAGTTTGTTCTCACAATCCCTGTCTGGATATGTTGTTGTGTGGTTTAGATGTCTGGAAGCCGGTTTTGTTGGCTCCTGGACCGAGCTATGCCATGCATTTTTAAAGTGTTGGGGCGAGAACAAGTCCCTTGATCAATATTGGTTTGAGTTTAATGCCTTGAGGAGAGGGGAAGAGGAAGCCTTGGTTGTCTTCAATAGGAGGTTTTACAGTGTTTATCATAGTATACCTATGGAGATCAGATCAATAGGACTGCTGCCATGGTGTAATATGTCATGGATCAGCATCCAGAGCTTGTCCTTCTCCTGAGACAGAGGAAATATTCATCATTAAGACACATGTTTGAAGATGATGAAGAAGTCAAATAGAACATCGGTGCTAGCAAGGGGGTACATATGCAAGCATATCTTGAAAAATTGCATGTGCCTAAGGAAGAACATCGTCATCATGTTTCATATTCTGAGTAAGAAGATAGTGATTATGAATCAAAGCTGGAACAACAACAAGGAAAAGAGACTACAACTGCTGATGATCGAGAGTTGTTTTCGAAGGAGAAGGGAGGTTTTTTATTTGCAAGCAGAGAGGCATTTACATAGGAGCAACCTGGTCTTCTAAAGCATCCAAGATTTTGTCACATGATTCATGATCCTATGGTTATATACATGGAATCGTATGTTTCAGATATTGAGGATTTTCAAGAGCATACCACAGAGCCTTTTCCTTTATACATTGAGGAAAAACATTGTGTGGAAATCCGCCATTCTGTGCCTACAGAAGAGAAAGAGAAGATATTTCCCATGGTTCTTGTTTATGATGATTATGATTTTGATCCTTGGGAGAGTCATGAAGAAGAAGAGGGAGAACCAAATGTGTAGTTCATATCCTACCTAGAGCTTGCAAATTAGAAACCATCACTTGGGATCAGTTAGCCTACATCAGCCGTTCGCTCACCCGTGCTTGCTAGAGACATTTAGCCATGTGTGAGCAGCTGTAAGACAGAGCATGTTTTTTTTTTATATTCAACAAGAATATCCTAGTGAAAATTATGCACCTACACTAGGATGGAGACTCATGCTATTTTTAGATGGAAGTCTATTTTTAGATGATGAGCAAATTCTATTTATAGATGATGTCTATTTATAGATGGTGAGCGAATTCTATTTATAGATGTATGTCGACTATTATTATCCCTTAATAATAGTTGGACAATAAATATTAGTCTATTTTCAATGAGCACTTGGAAATAGTTAACTGAAGTGGAAAATTAGTTAGTTATAGGAAATTCGAGTTCAAAGGTTGACTAGTGGGACATGCAAGTTGAATTATTTGTAACTGAGTGATTCGAAGTTGTAACTGAGTGATTCGAAGTTGTAACAGAGTTATATGTGTAGTTATGTGAGTTGTGAAGTAGTTTAACTCAGTTAAGTGAGTTAAGCTCGGTTGTACTAGTTGCAACTGAACTTACACTAGTGAGAGATCACTGAATTAATTATTAATTAATTCACAATTAGTGATCTCACATGCAACTAAATATTTACCATTGCTAACTACATGCATGTCAGATCCAGTGGAGACCTAATTGAGATAACAGGTGAAAGGGACAGTTTGACTATCAGATGTGACATTAGTGAGTGCACTCATGCAACCAAATGCACAGTGGATGTGCCCATGAGGATTGTGCAGCCTAGGAAAGAGGAATTTGATTCATTGCATGGATTTCCATTAGCAGGGATTGCACAGAGGAGGTAGGTTGTCTGGAAGCAGTAAATTGGCACATGAATTTGTCAATTTTTGTATGACAGTGTGAGACGATTGTATATTTTACTGAGAGCTCTTGGATTAGAGTTTTGTATGAGATTGTTTCATGATCCATGATATTTAAATAATATATGATAGTGGGGTTTTTAGCTTTATGCTTTCCCGGTAAAACATCTGTGTAATGTATGATTGATCTTTCTTCTTGATATTGCAATTGGAAATTGTGTTTTAAATTCCACAAGAATATTAGTAGAAGCGATTTTATATTTAACAGTGGCATGTAATTGTTAGATCAGGAGAATCCAGGCAATACATAATTTGTATTAAAATTTCTACATGGTATCAGAGCTCAGAAGATTGCATAAGCTGAGTTTGTGATTGGATAGAATTTGAATTTGTAGAAAGACGTTCTTGGTGCTACAACTGATTCAAGATCGAAATGGCTTTCAATGGATTGAGGTTAGAGTATGCACTCGAGGGTAGCTTGAACTACATTACTTGGAAGGACAGGATGGAGGCAATACTCGAAGACAATGGATTGAAGGAATTCATTGACAAAGATGTTCCTAAGCCAGATGCTACAGACGATGCAAATCTTGATGCATGGCATAAGAAAGTGGCAAAGGTGAGGAGGATCATGTTGGAGGGAGTACGAGACCACATTGTCTCAAGACTCCATGGGAAAGTCACACCATATGCAATGTGGAAGACTTTGATAGATCTATTCCAAAACAAAAGCGACCATAGGAAATTGGCACTCAAAGATAAACCCGGGAAGATCAAGATGGAGAAGGGCGACTCCATTCCAAAATATCTCATGAAGTTTGTCCAATGTCGAGATGAGTTGGGGAGTGTGGTAATAACAGTCGTTGATGATGAATTGGTGAGCTTGTCTCCCCTAGGAATTCCCAAGAGTTGGCACAGTTATCAAGACTCTGCCAATGGAAGGGAAAAATTGCCAGATTGGGAACGACTATGGTCGGATCTAGTGTGGGAGGAGTTCATGCGAAACACCAGAGATGGCTCTTCATCAAAGAATGATGATGAAGAGGATTGTGCTTTGGATGCCAAAGCAAGGAAAGGGAAGGGGAAGAAATTTCATTCAAAATCCGAGTCTAAAGGCAAGAAGTTGGATTTGTCCAAAGTGAAGTGTTTTCACTGTCACGAACATGGGCATCTCGCTACTAACTATTTGCAGAAGAAGAAGAACAAGAAGGTTGTTGGAGATGCAGTTGGTGAGGCCCTTGTATCACAATTTGAACTTGACTTCTCCTTGATTGCATGCATGGCGTCAAGTGCATTGGTATCAGTGTGGTATTTGGATAGTGGCGCTTCCTTCCACATGACAGGAGATAAGGAGATTTTCAGTGACTTGGAGGAGAAAGATCTCAAAATGCATATAGAGATGGGCGACGATGGATGATACAATGCGACTGGCATTGGTACCATTACCTTTTAGAGGGAGTCAGGTAAACCATTTCAATTGAAAGATGTTATGCATGTTCCAGGTCTGAAGAAAAACTTGGTCTTAGTCACAATGTTGGAGGACAAAGGCTATGACATTACGTTGTTTTCAGCAATGGAAAAGCTTTCCTGCGACATAAAACAACGGGTCAAGTCAAGAAGATAGGGATGCGAGTTAAGAATCTTTAAAAGATGGAGGTAGATGGCTATGCTTCCATGATGGGCCAGGCAGAAAAAGTGGTGAGTCGGGATGAGGGTGAATTATGGCACAGGCGATTGGGCCATCTTCATCATGGAGCCTTGAAAATCATGCAACAAATATCTACTGGACTTCCAATGGGAACACTTGCTCAGTTAGATCAGTGCAAGGGTTGCACCATGAGGAAGTATGTAAAGTCCACCTTTCATGAAAAGGAGAACCATGATTCGTTGATACTAGAGAGAGTTCACACAAACGTGTGTGGACCATTCTTGGTTGCTTCAACAACAAAACATAAGTATTATGTTATTTTTGTTGATGAATGTTCTCGTAAATGTTGGATCTTCTTCATGTAGAAGAAGGATCAAACATTCTCAAAGTTCTGTGAGTTTAAAGAATTGGTGGAGAAAGAGTCGGGGAAGCAAGTGAAGGCTCTGAGGAGCAATAATGGTGGATAATACATCTCTAATGAATTCAAAGACTTCTACAGCAAAGAAGGAATTCAAAGAGAACTCATAGCGCCTCATAACCCACAACAAAATGGGGTCGCGAAGAGGAAGAACATAACGATCGTGGGTGCAACACAAGCGATGTTGCAGGATCAGGGCCTACTAATTCATTTGTGGGCAGAAGCATGCAATACTGCGGTTTATTTGCAAAACCGTTGTCCTCATAGAGTACTTGGCATGGGTACACCTGAAGAAGCTTTCACTGGTAAGAAACCTGATGTTTCTCATTTTAAGATTTTTGGCTCATTTGTTTATGTGCATGTGACCAAGAACGTCAGGAAGAAGCTGGAGTCGACTGCTGAAGTTGGGATATTTGTGGGGTACACAGAAACACCCCATAATCATCGTGTGTGTTTTCCTAACAGCAAGATGACTGTTATGCGATGGGATATAACATTTGATGAGGGGAAATCCATGTGGTTGTCGCTTGAGAGGGAGCTAGACTTGCATGCAGAGGGGGAACTGTTGGTTCCCAAAGACGAGTCTCAATATGTGTATCAGCCACATGAGGAGGTTCATGGAGTGGAGGAAGCCACTCATGTAGAGCCATCCATCGAAAATGGCAAAAAGTACACCACAGAAGCTGATAGATTGAGACTAAATGCTACACAGAATGTAGGAGCCCCTACTTCACAACACAGACAGAGACAGTCTCCTGATCGATTTACTAGATACATGGCTCTCATGAGAAAATGTATTGTGACTGAACCATATTACTTTCAAGAAGCAGTGTAGGATCCCACTTGGGTTGATGCAATGGTGGAGGAGTATGACTCCATTGTCAAAAACAGTGCATGGGAAATTGTCCCAAGACCGGTCGACAAATTAGTGGTAGGTTTGAGATGGATCTAAAAGGGTAATATTTTAATCATTTTTCTTTATGTTGATGATTTAATACTGACTGGTGATGAGCAGCTAATACACTCATGCAAGGAGGACCTTGTAAAGGAGTTCGAAATGAAGGATATGGGCCTCCTTCATTATTTCCTTGGATTGGAAATATGACAGCGAGATGGTGAACGTTTTGTGTCTCGAGGCAAGTATGCAAGGGAGATATTGGGTAAGTTTCACATGGAGGGATGCAAACCCATGGATAATCCTCTTCTAGGAAACTGGAGGAAAGAGGATGCTACTTCTGGAGAGGTAGTGGATGCTATTGTCTATCAACAGTTAGTGGGTTCGTTAATGTATCTAGTGAACACGAGACATGACATTTTCTATGCGGTTAACCAGTTGAGTCAAGCGATGGTTAAGCCTACCAAACTCTTTTGGAAGGCAGGCAAGCATGTCCTGAGATACCTTAGGGAAACATCTGAGTATGGATTATGGTACAGATAGATGGATGAGGTGAAGTTGCATGGCTTCACAGATGTAGATTGGGTGGGCAACCCAATGGACAGAAAGAGCACATCAGGGGGGATCTTTAGTATTGTATCTACAATTGTTTCTTGGTACAACAAGAAATAGAGATCAGTGGCACTTAGTTCAGCGGAAGCAGAATACAGGGTAGCGAGTAAAGCTACATGTGAGGCTATCTGGATGAGAAAGATCTTGGTTGGTTTTTTTGGTTCTTATTTAGATTCGATAGTGATTCATTGTGATAATCAGAGTTGCATTAAAATCTCGATTAATCATGTGTTTCATGATAGATCTAAGCATATAGATATCCGGTATCATCATATTAGAGATTGTGTGTAGCGGAAGATCATGTTGCTTCAGTACATTCCTATGGAATATCGAGACGCAGACATTCTGATGAAGGCGCTCACCAGGAGAAAATTCGAATACCATAGAGACAGGATCGGGGTGAAGGATAATCCCTTTCTTGTTGAGAGGGAGTGTTGAGATTCAACAAGACGATCCTAGTGAAAATTATGCACCTACACTAGGATGGAGTCTCAGGCTATTTTTAGGTGGAAGTCTATTTTTAGAGGATGAGCAAATTCTATTTATAGATGGTGAGAGAATTCTATTTATAGATGTATGTCGACTATTATTATCCCTTAATAATATTTGGAAAATAAATATTATTCTATTCTCAATGAGCACTTGGAAATAGTTAACTGAAGTGGCAAATTAGTTAGATATAAGAAATTCGAGTTCAAAAGTTGACTAGTGGGACATGCAAGTCGAATTAGTTGTAACTGAGTGATTTGAAGTTGTAACAGAGTTATATGTGTAGTTATGTGAGTTGTGAAGTAGTTTACCTCAGTTAAGTGAGTCAAGCTCAGTTGTACTAGTTGTAACTGAAATTACACTAGTGAGAGATCAGTGAATTAATTATTAATTAATTCACAATCAGTGATCTCACATGCAACTGAAGATTTACCACTGTTAATTACATGTATGTCAGATCCAATGGAGACCCAGTTGAGATAACAGGTGAAAGGGACAATTTGACTATCAGATGTGACATTAGTGAGTGCACTCATGCAACCACACACACAGTGGATGTGCCCACGAGGATTGCATAGCCTAGGAAAGAGGAATTTGATTCATTGCAGGGATTTCCATTAGCAGGGTTGCGTAGAGGAGGCAGGCTGCCTGGAAGCAGTAAATTGGCACATGAAATTGTCAATTTTTGTATGACAGTGTGAGACGCTTTTATATTGTACAGAGAGCTCTTGGATTAGATTTTTGTATGAGATTGTTTCATGATCCATGATATATACATAATATATGATAGTGGGGTTTTTAACTTTATTCTTTCCCGGTAAAACATATGTGTTATGTGTGATTGATCTTTCTTCTTGATATTGCAATTGGTGATTGTGTTTTAAATTCCGCAAGAATATTAGTAGAAGCGATTATGTATTTAACAGTGGCATATAATTGTTACATCAAGAGAATCCAAGCAATACATGATTTGTATTAAAATTTCTA